>OZ022584.1:1889311-1909311 GCA_963669155.1 Arbacia lixula | reverse complement strand
AAAATCACATCTTTATACCGTACGGCGCAACAGAAATAACTGGTAGGGGTAATGTTTTCTGGAAAGCGGCATTCATCTCTCGCGCTTCCGATCAGTGCCAAATATCCATCTTGAGAGAGATTTATACCAACACGGCTTGCTGTTATAATATATCCCTATACGAATTGACTCATCCAAAGTGAGGCCCCGTGGTACGAAGCATCCGGTTGCTATGGGCACCGTTGTACAGTAACAGGTGGGGGCTACCCGAGCACCTTCGCTCTCGGTCTCGATAGAGTCCCAGGGAGGAGTACTTGGAAGGGGGTCGGGGAGGTGATCTTGAGGAGGAAGAGCGACGGGGAAGAAAAACACTGAAAACTAACAAGAATAACACGCAGAAGAATGAGAAGAAGTGATCTAAGGCGAACAAGTTACGGAGACGAAAATAAAAGAGGAAGAAGAACATAAAGCAGGGGGAGGAGGCAATAAAGATGAAGAACATTATGAAGAAGAGAAAAGGAGAACAAATTAAGAAAAAGAAAACGGGATTAGATGAAGAAGATACGACAGAAGAATGAGAAATGAAGCATGATAAAACGAATGAGTGTAAAATAAGAAGACGGAAAAGAAAAATAAAAGAAACAAAAGAAGGAGTAGGAGAAGAAGAGGTAATAAGACGACGTTTGTTTACACTTGCCCTTCGTACGTGTATGTGAATGTTCCTATCTCAAAGATTGACTTAATAATGGTGCCAGTTACATGCAAGTCGTGTCATCCATTACCAAAGGGTGAAGCTAAACTGCGTAACCCTTTTTAGGAAGTTGATATCTTTAAATCTTCACATCTTATTTGAACGAATTATCTAGTCTGTCATACAACAGAAAACAATTATACCCTCGATTTCTGCATCCATTAAATCAGATAAGCGAAACAGAAATATTGGTTATGACGAATGTAGCCATCGGTCTCCGTGAACAGTCTATTGTCATGTTTGTAGAAAAAATGGTACAGTAACTGCAAACATAAATATACATGACTGCCAAATGACTCCGAAATGAAATTGATGATTGTCGTTAACCTAACGATAGACCCAGCTCGCTCTTTTCCAAGACCAGAATGTTTCGAGCAATTACGTTGTAGAATGTAGCGATGAGAGAGTGCCCAAGAAAGGGTACACCCCCCCCCCCCTCCCTCCATCGCTGCCTTTCTATGTTTTGGGTGTTGTTGCGTAGACGCTCAAGTTGCACACATCTGAATTGAAGGGAGGGAAGGAACGGTCGACATTCGACCCCGTCAGGGTTCGTGGGGTCACTCGGGGTCGATGGGATGATATAATCAGGCTATGTGGTGAAGAATCAAGCTCACTTTAATTTGGAAGTGATGAATATGATATTGGGGAGGAATGCAGAGGGAGCCCCCCCCCCCCCCTCATGAATGTGGTGTGTACCTTTCTATAATTTGGAGAGAATACCCTTCGCATTGACATGGGTTGCCCTTGTGTGAAATATAAAGTCAGGCTGTCGAATGATTATGCGTCCAGTGTGTTTGAACGCTTGTTGTAGAAACATGGTTACTAGGACGGTTGGAGCTCGTTATTCTGGGGGTTCATTATTCCGAACACATGCAATTCGTATACATGGGCCCTCGTTAATCCAAAAATCAAAGAGGTTTTCGGTATTATTAATATTTGTCGCATTAATCCGTAGCTCGGTTTTTCCGATGGTTCGCCATTCCGAAGTTTGGTTTTTCCGCAAATTAAATAGGGTTCGTCAATTTGCAAGTAAATTGGGTTAGGTAACTCCGAAAATGAAATAGACTATTATTACGTACAGTGTGGAAATTTATTCGGATTAACGTATATTGATATACTAGTATTCGGAACAACGAACTCCCAGTCCTAAAATCAGATCGAAACCTTTTGTTAAGAAGGAGAGCTTAAATGAACACACGATCTCTGTAAAAGGTGTCTATGAAACTTATTTGTTGATGTTGTCATTGATAGTCGTCAAGTGGTTTGAAAAGGAGCCTGACTTCGTCATCATAAACGCCACACCGACCTTGCCATTGGTAGCTCACTGTAATCACAAGAATACCACTTGCCTGACGTGAGAAATATGAACACCCAATTCAAAGTGATACATAAACGGCGTGAAAAAGTTGGCTTTCTCGTGAAAGATAGATGGGAAAGAAGCAAGGGAAGGAGGATCTCGGATAGCAGCCTGGTGACGGGTTAGCAGAGCAAGGGGCTATTTACCATGACGTGGAGCTCAGGACAGAGATTTGTGGTACTCCATGATCGCCTACATCACAGGATAGACATGTTTAAAGGGGTTTATTTCGTGAGAAACATACATGGAAGTGAAGATAGAAGGTAGTACTCTCGAAGATGTTGTATCGCCTCCGGACTAGACGGAAGACATTGCCCCTTTGAGAGTGTACTATTAGTCTAGACGAAGTCCGATCATGACAAGCCACATGTTAACAACAATATAGTGATTTTGAAACCTGTGGATTGCTAACGGTCCTCGGGAGGGTTTTAAACCGTGTAGATTAGCCTGACACAGTCCAAGCTGTTCTAAACATTTCTAATCACAACCCTTAAATCAGCCTATATATTGCAGCGGGTCCGGCCGCAGTAGACCTATTGCTTCACTCTTTCACAGAAAGACGACGAAAATAGATCAGTAATTAGTCTGCTCTTGTTAGTATTAGATTTACTATACATTTGATGTTGGGGTTTCGGTTAGAAATACCACACAACACGGAAGCCGTGTTATTGAGGATGAGCAAATAGTATTGGTCTTGTCTCAATCACGTCGATATTTCGAGCGAGATGTTTTAAAAAATAAACTACAGTGTATAAGGAAGATTTATCAATTGCCTCAGCATTACAGTTTCTATCTATGTCGATGTATTTTGTCAAATTTGGACTAAAAATGAACTAACGAAATTCAATTGATTCAATGTATTTGTTTGATAGTCATAACTGTATTAATAATTTGTATGATTGTTACTGTACTGTTATTGTACATTTCAAGCTAGTTTGTGATACACATGCTTAATACCAATCCAGCATTTCGTTGCCAGTAGTTGCATTGACTAACAAACCGAATCAGTTTGTCACACAATCTCCAAGATTTTCTTTAAAGGGAGAGTTCACTCTGATATTATTTTGGTTTCAAGGAGACACATGAAAGAAACATGTTAGTGGAGGTTTGACGAAATCGGTCAAAGTAAAAGAAAATTATTTGATATTAGAGTTTTAATTTTGTGGCGTCACGTGCGAGGTGCTCTCCTATATGTTGTATACAAAATAATGCCATACATTGCTTTTTTCTGTTTTTGACAACTGAATGATTTTTTTTGCGTACAGGTATGTGTGTAAAAACGTATTTCTAATGATGCATAATATGCACAGGATGCATATCTTTTTTCGACAGACCTTCACTAATGATGTTTCTTTCATGTGTCTCCTTTCAATGAATCCAAAATAATTCAGGTTGAGCTATCCCTTTAAGGTTAGTCATCTGCATGCTGCTCGTAAACACCTGCCCTTATTTATTTCTCGGCTGACCTGTAAACTCCGTGATCGACAAATCAATTCGAGAGAAAAAAGAAACGATAGCAGAAAACAGTTTTCTTGAACCCCCATGTTTTGTTAATAACTCTTATAACACGTTGATGACGTCAGTAGGATCTCCCATTTCAATAACCCCATGGCCATACACATGTATTCCATCAAATCATTGATATGTAATGTGTACGAAATGGCCGGCGTCATACCGTTGATAGGGTTATCCTTACGTCCGTCCGTCCATCTGTCACTATTGATTTTGGTCTTTTCGTCCTCGAAACCGTGTTACTGGTAAATTACGTTCCTGAACTTGTCGAATGCAGAATAGTATTTCAGAGAGAGAAGAGGAGGTCCACTTTTGTTTTTTAAGATTTAAAGTCAGTGTGGCCCATTTGCAAAAGTCATGTAACGCATCACTGTGTGGTCCGAAAGCCGTGATGCGCGCTATTCCGTATTGCTGTCTCCGGTCTCTAGGCTATAGGTTACGGACGACCTGTCCAAAACCTACTCGTAATCTAGTAATCAATATAATCCTGCTCAAAGTGAGTTTTCAGTTCTAATGTTGTGAGGGAAGTTCTTACACATTTCTTTCTTCCATTTTCTATGGTTTTTAAACAATTTTATATAATTTATATAAATATACATTTTATACAATATTATTTGTTCTTAGACCTGCTGGAGGGATACCCTGTCTTTCACCGTACAGTATGGTGAATTGAAGGCAATTGTCTTTTTGTTGTATTAGAAACAAACTGAACCATCCAAAGACACCCTGCTTTGGGTGCGCAGCTCAGATGACGACGACCAGGAGAGAGAATTGGGCGAGGGAGCCGGGGGAGAGAGAGTCTGCGACTAGGGTCATATTTCCGACATGTTTTCATATTTGTATGTTTTTGGTGCCCGCTGCTAGGTGCTAGGGCTGTACCGTAATCCCCCGCAGGAGGTCCGGTAGAGGTGAGTAGAAACCAATTTATCCCGGGAGTCGACTGCTTAATTTACACAGTATGTTACACACCCCACAAGCAGTGGTGAGGGGGGGGGGGGGGGGGGAGGGAGAGAGAGAGAGAGAGAGAAAGAAAGAAAGAGAGAGATTTTGAGTTGTTTGGGGAAAAGTTAAAAAAAAGAACTTTTCATGAGTAGGTGTAGTTAACCTGCTTTCCAGGCGGTTCGACACATTTTCCAACCGAAAATAGCGCAGCCACATATTGGCCTACAACTTCTTGGACCGTTCCCATACCCTCGGGAAACCAGACTGTAATTGATCTTCGTCAGCCAGAGCCGTACGTAATCCCGTTTTTATGAATGATTGTAGAGTCTGGGTTTAAAATCGCAAAAAAGCCTGGAACCGATATAAAGTTTATGTGAGAAATTATGTACGGGGGAAGTGGGAACATACCCACTTATTAACAATTATGCCTTTTTAGAAATGACACTGGATGTATTTTTGGAATGAATCCATTCGTTACCCGCTATTTCAGCGATGGGGGCAGCGTCAACTCGTAGGTCAACTATCTGCTTGAGTGACTCGTTGAGTAGAAACGCATCTTAAGACGTTTTTATTTGTGAGGATTAAATGACATCTTGAATGACAAACATGTATTGTATCATCATTTCAAGTCTCTCTTCTCATCTTCGTTGCTTCCCCCTCCCATCCCTAGTCGACATTCGATCTCAAACTCACGCAGGTATTTCTATGATCGTTAATTTGACACCTTTAAGAATGGTGAGGTCTATCTGCTCGTGACACCGTGGTTGTCTGGTATAATGTAACAAACCACAATAAATGGTAGTCAGCAGACTGTATTGCTGGGGCTTACAACGACAAATTTGAAACAAATTAACATTGATGTGGAATTACATACCTCTTCTCGATAACCAGGTTACCTGTTAACCATCCTAAAGTTTCTATCAGTCTCTATTATATACTATGATACAATAATGTCCATAAATGTAATATACGGATCATAGCAATGATACTAGGACGGAAGAACAGTCAGAACAGAGAAAGGAAGAAAAGAGTAAACGTAGAACTTATGATGTATAAATGTAGAAGAAATTTTAGTCATACCACGTACTACGTGGATAGAGTATGACAAGATATAAATAGATTATGATATCTCCTTTTCACGAGATCATCAGTAAATCAAAGAATCAATAATTCTGCTAGCATGTTCATCCATTAGTTTGTTTTGAAAGGTTTATTTTGCAAGGCAGTGTAAGAGATGGCGAAAAAACAAACATTCTCTATAATCTATATGCACTGGAGAATAAAATGAAACCCTTCAAATTGTGTAGAATTTCAATTAAAAAAGATATTATAGGCATACACCCAGTAGTAAGGAATTGTTCATTCATTTAGAAGATTGGGCACGCTATCCTTACTGCTGGGCGAACGCCTGCAATTTCTTCTCAAATTATATGGCATTTCTTTTCTCTGATTTGTCTACCTTAATCAAATTCAGCGTATCATAATGAGAGATTCACGTACCTGTAAATAACACATTAGACGTAGCACATGAATGAGGTGACGTGGACTCTAATATAACTTGTTCAGCAGTGCTCTTTTGCGCTATTTATACATTTTCGCCTAAGTAATGAGTATATGCGTACAACCCTGCAGAGGAGCCGTTTCTTTGGAACATAAAGACATCAAATGTCTGAAAGTCCTTTGTAGGGAAACATGAACGTGAGAGCATGAGGCTGAGAAGGAATTAACGTACAGTTAGGCAAGAAGCATCTTGATGCCGGCCATGTTGATGTTCCCCACTATTATGCCTTTTAGACCTATCATATTTCTGCCTTATGATACCAATTCACGATGCGTCTCTATGGCAACAATAATCATGACAACAATCAGAGAATATTATGATGGAAATATGATACTGGGAATATTACACTGGATATCATACTGGAAAGCTTCAAGACAGCGGGACGGGCACATGAGGAATGGACGTGTCTGCCTTAGCCTTGTATTCAGGCTGTTGGTCACTTTCAATCCAAACTATATACATTGGAATTCAATAAACGGGTCTTGTTGCAGTAGACCAAACACAAAGTGGGAATTGAACAGAATGTGTAAGTGATTAGTCTTGTGAGTACAAGACTTATTTTTTTTAAGGTTTGGATTAGAAATATTCAAAAGCCTTGAAGCCAGGCTACGTTTGTTCGTACTTTGACATTCATCTTGCGGGTTGGGATATTCTCGGTTGGGTCACGGCCTTTCTAAAGTTACCCGGACGTGATCGGTTGCTAGGGGATCGTTTTAGATCGGTCGTTTTTCCCTGTGCATGCAGAAGTAATAGGGAGCTTTCGTTATAGCCCCGCGGACGGAAACAAGATCAGTGAGCAATCTGTTCTCGCCGTCCGTCCTCGGCAATTCACATGCAGTTTCGCTAAAAGACAGAGAACGCGAACGACGGTGCGTGTGCCGTCATCTGGCACACCCCCTACCGAGCTTGTCTACAAAACAGCCGGTCGCACGTGCGATTTGCATTACATCATCTGTACGGGCGCTGATTGGCTGCTGTCATCTACTCGTCGAGGACGAGAAATCTCAGAATTCACGTTCTCGATTCCCCGCGCGGATTCCAGAGCGGGCGGTGGCGCATGCGCAGATCGATCTTGGTGTCGGATTACCGCACTAGAGCCCGTCCGTCCTCATAACGAAAGCTCACTAATGTCGAAGCAGGGAAAGTGTGTGTGTGTGTGTGTGTTTGTGTGTGTGTGTGTGTGTGGGAAGAGGGAGGGGGCGTCGCATTGTGCGCAGGTGCAAGGCGAAGTATGTGGAGGGAGGTTAATCAACCCTCGCCCCCTTTACCGGTTGTTAGCCTACGTCCCAGGCATCTTGTTACTTTCTTCTAAAAATTACGTGACACACACATCCAGGGACGTGCCTAATCTCACGTAATGTATATCGATTCGAAAGTCGTAAACGCATTGAAAAATGTTGCCGGATCGTTTCGTATAACAGATTATTAAATTCTTGTCTTCTTTTATGCTAGCTCTGAAAAATATGATTCAATATGGTACAGAAAATATTTAAGCTTCTTGATATTATTGTCATTTTTATAGTGACAACAAAGAATAAATCACTTTTAGCCGAATCATTTTCATAGTCTTCCAGAGGACATGCCACTCAATCAGTTCGATTCATCAGCATTGCTCTGAAGGGGGACTCATGTCGAAGTAGTAGATGGTATCGTCAATTTAACAACCGTGACGTGAAATCTGCTCAAATTTGAATAGGATTTTACTAATTGCAGACCTTTCTGTGATTTTGCTATCAGAAATAGGTATGCACATTCCCTTCTCCTCCCAGTCACGTACGGGGAGAAGGACGTGGAAATGTGCTTAATCTCTGTGGCCGTACTTTTAATTGTGAATTAAGTGCATAAACAAGAGTTTTACTCTCCAAAATGTATAGTTTCTCATCCTACCGTTCACACTTTCCCAACGATCATGGCCGTAGTGTCCACAAGCTACTCAACATACTCACCCGTCGGGAAAGTTAGTGGAGGTGAAGGTGGGTGTATTCCCGAGATTTGACTCTTCGTTGAATTGATCTATCGGGGAAATCCGCAATCTACGGTTTGCCGGTTGGAGGATCAAATAACATCGTGTTATTGACTAAGAGCCTCCAAATTCGCCAAATTTGTGATAAATCAAGCGGCACTGGGATCTCGTGATAATACACTTTCTTATTGCATCGTTCTGTGTCGTGTGTCATTTCATTTCGACGAAGGCAATAAGATTCGACGAGCTGTGAATGACACGATCTTCTTTTACACTTTGTCTTCTGTTCGGCACAAAAAGAAGGCAGAGCGGAGTGGGTGGAAGTGGAGGTGGAGGAGGGAGAGTAGGAAAGATAAAATGGAAAGGGGGACGGGAAAAGAAGCGAGAGAAAGAGAGAGAGAGAGAGAGAGAGAGGGAGAGAGAGAGAGAGAGGAGGAGGAGGAGGAGGAGGAGGAGGAGGAAGAGAGGTTAGAGGGTGGGGAGGTGGAAAAGGGGGGGGGGGGGACAACAGGAAGGAGGTGGATGAAGAAAACCGGACGTGAAAAAGAACACAGAAATATAGCAGTGCGAAAGGATAAGTCTTAGAAAATAGACACGTGGGAGCTGAGGACGAACGGCTAAACAAAGGGTGGGAAATAAGGAAGGAGAAGAAAAGAAGGAGGAAGAGAATAAGAAAATAATAACTAGAACTGCAATCATGGTCACAACGACGGCTTGCATTAACGCAATTGGTTTTAGATGACAGAAGAGAATTTCACGAACTTTATTCATCTTGACCACAACAGGAAACATACAAACAATTCGGTACGACACAGTTGAAGCCAAGCATCACCTTCTATTCCTTTGACATTTTATCCTGCCGAATTCATGATATTGGTATCATAAGGTATAGTACTTAAAACATGGCAAAGAAGAGCCACGATCTGGCACTTCGGCGTGGACAGAAGATATGGACATGAAAGCTCTTTACGTGACATCACAATCACTGCCACTTGTTATTGGAATATCTTCTTTCCGTTGGTTAATTTCAGTCTGAATAGAAGAAATAGCGATGTTTGTGAAAGAGAAACGTGCTTGAAAGTAAGCGCACGGGATTATTATATTGCTAAACTTGAAGAAATAGAAAAGACCCAGGAGAAGATGATGGCTGGGAAGAAGAAAAGGAAGATAAAACAAGACATCGACAAAGAATATGATGATGAAGAAAAAGAAGATGATAAAGAGAATGATGAAAGACAAGGACAATAATGAGTTAAACAGGGATAAGAAAACAACAAAAAAGTATACACTCCCCGTAAGTAACAAAAGCAGCGATATATTCACATAATAGCTGCTGGATGAAATTCATCATGACGATATTTATGACGCCAGTGTTACGTAAATTCAATTGCATATGCACAGTGGTTTATCACTTTTCATGTTGAAAAAATATGCTGAGCATTGTTTTTATACTATAAAAAAAAATTACACAGCTCTTTCCGACACATTTATCGACATGAGAGCTTTAGACAGTAGTGCTGCTCTATAGTATAGCTTGTGTGTATCATTTGGGAGAGTAACACGTAAACATATAACATTTCAATGCAAACAACTCGATAAGTTTACTTTCTGTTACAAGATTTCCATTTCCAACCAGAAATTTTGGCTTACGTGCATGTACTTTTTATTAGAGGGAACTCGCTTTGACAGAATGCTCCCAGGATCATAACATAATTGCAAGAGCCATGGGAAATTCGAGTGAGCCCATTTATTTTTTACAGAGACGGAAAGTCTGATGAATAAATGACGATACTCGAATTACACAATCACTCATTCCTTATGTTGGCATATTTGCCAAGAATGAAATGTAAGATACTTTATAAAGAGGTGACATTAAGCAGCCAAATGCAAACATAGTTACTTCGATTTGTATTATGTAAGAGGATATGTAATGATGGTATGAAATTAATATTTTCTTATCATTGTCGATTATTTTACCATTTTGATTTTTCAGTTAGCTGATCGACGTCATGACGACGGCCGAACCAGATTTCGAGCCCCTCCCCGGCCCCGACGTCGTCATCATCATCGTGCTGTCGTTCCTGGCTCTGAGCGGCATCTTCGGTAACGCGCTGGTGATGGTGGCCGTGTACCGCACACGCGCCCTTCACACCGTCACTAACAACTTCATCGTCAGCCTCGCCTTCGCAGACCTGTTCGTCAGCATCGCCATCATGCCGTTTGCCATCATCACCCAGAGCCTGAGCGGCCGCTGGCTGTTTGGTCAGGTCCTCTGCTCCGTCTGGTCGTCGCTCGACATCCTCTGCTGCACGGCGTCGACGCTGAACCTCTGCGCCGTGACCGTCGACCGATACATCGCCATCACGTCCCCGCTCAAGTACCACACCGTCATGACGCGCCTGCGCGCGCTCGTCATCATCTGCATGGTGTGGCTCTTCTCCGCCCTGCTCGCGACCACACAGCTCATTTGGAAACTCTTCATCGGGCAGACAACCCTTATTAGACCCGGCTTCGAGATCTGCCCATACTCGCTAGACAGGATGTTTAGAATGTACGCGGCGTCGTCATCGTTCTTTATTCCGTTTGCCGTCGTTATCATCCTGTACGCGCGCATATTCCGCGTAGCGTACAAGCAAGCGCGTCAAATCAATGCGACACACGAACAGCTCCAAACGTCCAACTCCAAGCGAGCTCAGAGGCAGATGAGTCGACAGGGGAGTAGCTCAGCGGAGAACGGCAACAACAACTCGCCGCCGGCCCCGCCTAACAACACCAACACAAACACGCGAAAATCATCGCGCATGTCCATGGACTTCGGATTCCCGTCACGAGATTTCTTTCCGCACCGGAACTCACGGGAAACCAAAGCGTTTAAGACCGTCGCGGGAGTTCTCAGTGCGTTTATCATATGTTGGATACCGTTCGCGGTGACGTTTGTTGTGGAGGCGTTCTGCGAGACGTGCAACCTGCAACCAGCCATGATGGACACCTTCCTCTGGCTGGGCTATGTGAACAGCATCGTCAACCCCATCATCTACGCCTTCTTCAACAGGACATTCCGAGCGTCGTTCATGAAGGTCTTAGGACTGCACAAGACGCGCTGCTGTGGGCACGCGATTGATGAGGACGATTACAGATCGACCATGATCCCCTGAATATCGGTACAAAATTTGTAACCTACACGACTGGGCAGGCTCTCTCTAAATCGCCGCCACATGTGTCCATTTAAACCCTCCAAGAGCGGCTAAGAGGCAGCCAAGAGCAGCTAGAGAGATCGTGATCGTTATAGCTATCGTGAGGTATCGATCAACGCGCATAGGCCGCCAAATTTTTACAAAATACCGATTCAATTCACCGAACATACAGAGGTCTATCGTGTGTATTCAGTGTTTCCTGGTGTTTTCTGCAGCTCTTGGCAGCTTCTTTGCTGATTTCATCTAGTCTTGGCTGCTCTTGACGGCTTTTAGTTGCACCGACTTAACCGCGTTCAGATTCGCCCGAGACTTGCAAAAGTACAATTTCATGAACGTTCATTTCGGGGTAGGTCAATGCCCTAGCTTGCCTCCGTGCGACCAACCACTACACTGACGGGGGTATGGAATTTACGAATTTTTCATGAAGAGGGGAGAGGGAAATACATGTAGTTTATTTTACTCTTACAAAATGTTCGCAAAGGCCCGCAACCAATCAGTTTTTGTTGGAGTGGGGTGCCTTTATTAACCTTTCTCAGCGACGTGAAAGTGCAATCAAAATTGTTAGTTGGATTCCAATCCTCTTGACCTCTGAGATACGTCAAATTAGTAATTTGGATTATTTTCTTTTTACTTTGTACTTCAGCTTTTATAGAAGAGTAAACTATGATCGAATTCTCCTTTGTATTTAAATGGCACATTTTGCTTCCAGCTTGGAAATCATAAGACCTTGATGATGGATATGAAAGAGATATAAACCGCCTTCACTGGAGGCACCACTGAAGCGTGCATTTCTTTGATTTCTCTATTTGATATCGAGTTCACCTCGTGCGCATACATTTTAATAGAGCTTCTCGAGGCGTTAAATATCTATAAATGTCTTCTAAAGATAATTATCTTACATAATTCTGAACTCCCCCTAATATAAGTTTTCAAATTATAGCACAAATAATGCTACCTCTTTCTCGTCATTGAAGCGAGAACTTATGTTCCGTACAGGACTTTGTAAGATTGTACAGTTTGTATAATAGGATTGTGTATATTTGAATATCATGTGGTGTGATTGTATTTTTCTGCCAATGTGTTTGTCGCTTCTGAATCTGATAACATGTTTTATGTTCCGCTTTTTGTCCTTTTGAGCACAAACCAGTGGTAAATTCTACTACAACTACTACGTGTACTAGCACTACATGTACTAGCACTACTACTTCTCCTACTACTGATGTTATTACTGCTTCCACCTCTTCTACTATACTGCTGGTACTATTACTGCTACAACTACTACCAGACCTTTATTACTCGTATTGCTACTAGGCTTTCTACTACTACAACTACTACTACTACTACTACTACTACTACTACTACTACTTCTAATACTACTACGACTACTCCTTCTACTACTACTACTACTACTACTACTACTACTTCTACTACTACTACTACTACTACTACTACTACTACTACTACTACTACTACTACTACCACTACTTCTACTTCTACTACTGCTACTACTAATATTAATATTAATACTAATATTACGACTTCTACGATTACTACAACTAGCATGACTTATATTGCTACTTATAAATGTACTCTTTCTATTACTAGTGTTACCGCTACTTCCAATATTTTGGATTGAATTTCATGTAGGCCCTTACTGGATATGCTGATTCATCTTTAATTCCATCATAAATTTTAATAAATTTTTCTAATCGAGCGGAAGAGTTGACATTGTGCTGTGCAAATACCCTTCCTGTGAAGAATAACTTTGCGACCATGTCATGTTTGTATTGTGGTGTTACCGTCCCACTTTTGATTAGTATTTTGTGCTTGTGGATGTAAGTATTACTGATCAAAAGTATTAAAGTATTGCAAGATGTATCATTTCTATGTTCCAAGTGGAAACACGGAGTAATGAAAAGATCACTAGGTATGTAAGGGAATATAAAAAAATATAGAGATCTTGGCAAAGGGTGGCTCATTTGCAAGAGACATGAAACTCGCAGGAATCTTCAGTGTACCATGACGATAAGATGTATGAAATCTCAGTCATAAACTGAATTCATAATCGTATTACCCTGTACCCTGTCCGTACACGATGCATCGTGCAGCGGGCATTTCTCGTGGATGCATTGTGGTGCGGACCACAGCAGTCTCCGGTATCTAGGCTACCAGAACCGGGGGGTTTTGAACGACCCGTCCAAAATCTCCCTGAAATCTAGCGATCGCTTACACTTAGTTTCCAGCTCTATTATTGGAAGGGAAGTTCTTATACAGTGTTTGTTTTCATTTTCCGTAGATTTTGAAAGAAACACATTTTTTTTGACATGCAAAAGGGTTACCCTGCCTTTAATTTTTACCAATTTGAACTGATTTATCTGAGATCCAGTCGTATGACTGGACCTAACGAACAACTACTGACAAACACAACACCAGACACAGCAATAAGACATCTTTGTGTAGGCCTACACCCACTTTCATTTACTTTTCATTCTTGTTGGCAATTTTTCCGTAACATAAATTAATTTCAGTTTTTTATTTCTGCTTTCACATATCATGGGGCCTAGTTTCACTAGATAAACAATTTCTAAGGTTTACATGTATATTTCAGCAGCAATTAAGTTCAGTTCATATATCAGTAATATTTTGTAAGAATAAACACAGACATAATAAATGATGCCCTTGCATCACTGCTACTAACTTATATTTCTATTCTGTGTGTTTACGTGTCGTGCATTTAGCTTTTTATCACAAGACCATTTCTAATGGTTTTGTGTTACATGCACATAAACAACGTAACAGGTGATAAAAATAGAAGTATGCTTTAAGTCTATGATTGTACCTAATGGATCGAAAAATCAGAATTCACGGCTTTATACATCGATTGCAACATTTTGCTTGATATTAGTACAAATACAAGGACGCTTGGTGTACCATGAAGCCTCATCGAAAAACAATTCAGTTGAGAGCATTTATGATGTTAAACATCAAAACAACTCAGATTATCATGGACTACAATTCTATTTGAAAAGACCAGCCTCGAATATTCCAAGTATAGAGGGAATGAACAAACAGATACAAAAACGAAGAAACGGAGGAATACTGGATTAACAAAGACGCGCGTCTTCAACACATTTTGGAACCAATAATTAGAAACCTTTCAATCAACATACGTTTCTCCTGAGTTTCCTTTTAAGAATCTAATTTTGTGAACTGCGTCCTTCAAAACAGTGCTCTTGGTAGCTAGATCAGGATAGCACGGATTAACACTGTCATTACCTCTGGCACAATAAGTGTGTTATGACTGAAAGGAGCATTGACATCTTTTTATGATTTAATGCAGCATATCGTCTTTTAAGTCGAGTCATTTTTTTTGCTTCTTCCGTTAAAACTGCTCACTCTTTATTTAAAAAAAAAGGGCATACATTCATCAGAATAGTGCTCGAAAAGCCCTACATAAATGGTTGATTTACATGGAAGCGATTGACTGCAGTCAATTGTCACGATGCTGCTCTTATAGTGCCTCTCAGGAACGCCTCTACATGGAACGCTTTCTTGCTTTGCCGCGATGGGGAAAGCTAGCAACGAAGTATATTCGGCGAGCGGCACCGTCAACCAACTTCTAAGTGAATGTAGTACAAAGAGGACAACACAACATAATACAAAAATAGAAGATTGTATCAAAATACTGATCAGCCGGAAGAGTGTAGTGATTAAGCCCCTATGCCTCATTAAAGCATCGTGCAACATCAATGCAGACGTTCCATAGAGGAGGGCTTGATGATTTAAAGGGAGAAAGACTTTAAGCATCTGGTTTATATGTCCCCTCTGCGAACGGCCGCAGCCTCTCCACCTGGTATTCGATGAACTCATCCCCCGTCGGGTCCCGGTACTTCTTTGCAGCGAGGGCCTCCGTGGTCTGGGGGGAAAGCGAGGGGAGATGTAAAAACTTTGGTTGAGTTACGTTTCATCCTACATAGGTATGCATTGCAAATGACAATGCACATACAATACCATTCAACGCAGTCGTGTACAGACAAGTATCCAATATCAATGACAATGGCAGCAGCATATAAAAATATAACAATATCAGTTAGATCAGATTGTATTATTTTAATTCAGTCACAAAAGAATAAATAGATGTTCCGAAAAGGAACTAGCGGTCTTAGCAATGTCCATGTATCGCGGGATGAGCGCGATGGGGGCGCTATTGCGAACAGCTGCCCAGAGCCATCTCTTTGGCCAACTCGGTTTCACGTGGTTACAACATGGCGCGTATTCTTTTGTTATTTGCTTGCCCAACAAAGCACCACGCGCCATGTTGTGACCTATTGAAACCGAGTTAGCCAAACTGTGTTTATAGATGGCTCTGCAGCAGCCAATACTGCTTTCATTCACCTCGTGAGGTTGGTAACGGTAGTGCGGCTTCTCCGCCGTTGCGGCTTCTAGGACGATCTCCGCAATCGCCTCGGCTGGGATGACGGGGCACTGACACCAGGCGAAGTCGTTGTCGCGGTAGGTACTGATCTGGCGATCGATCTCGTGGACGTCGGGGTGGTCGGAGATGCCTAGCGAGCCCTTGTTACCCATACCGTCCTCGATCATCTTGGTGAGGATCGGTGAAGTCACTCCGCCTGGCTGGATTAGGCTGACCCTGGATGCATTGGCATTGGGGTGGGGTTTGAGGATGGGGTTAGATTTCTTAAACTGTTTTATGTAATGTACTATTGTATTATCATCATTTCGTGATTCAGTTTAAATAGGTGGACTGCAGACTGAATCTATTTGTTGGAATAGCTACACTATTCGTACAAACCTCGGACAAGCTTCATGGTTACCAAAGGGGTGAGGATGGGGTGCAAGTGTAGTTAGTGTGGATGGGGTGGGGAGAGGGCAAGGTTTGTTGATATGGGAAGGGTGGTACATGGATGGTAATGTCATGTTTTGTACTACTGACACAATAACTTCATCTCAAACTCAGTATCATCAACAACAACACGACCGCCGCTCTTGCAATGGTAAACGGATGGCGATAGGAAATAAGATGTTTTTGCAATTACCATAATTCTCTTCCACCAACACCACCACCATAACCGCCGCCACCTCCACAACTTCCACCACCACCACCACCACCACCACCACCACCACCACCACCACCACCACCCTCATCAACAACAACAGCAACAGCAACAACAACGCAATGGTATAGCAGCACAATGATCTAATTACCATATATTGAAGAACCGTCCAATCACAGCCGTTTCCTCACTCAACCCCTCCATGGCAAACTTTGCCGCTGCGTAGATGTTCATGTACGGGGCACCTTGACAACGACACAAAATTAGTTAAATACGACTGTGAATATAAAGTTGTCCACACTTCACCAACTCTTTCCCTAAATATTGCTGTTTCCTATAGCCACATTCGTCTATCAGGTTGTGAAGTAAAATAATAAATTGATCTCCAAAAGGTTTCATTTAAATCTTCATATGCCTGGGGAAATACTGCTTATGGGATTTGTGTGTTTTATCGGTACTAAGCTGCAACCTTTTTAGATTGCTCGTCAATATCAAGGCAGCATTTACCATCATATCATTATGATTATTATGATATATCAATGCGTCCGGAGGCAAAGCAGAGACGCTACCATATCGAGCCTGATTGTAACCTGGATTACAATTTAATTCCCTTCGTTAGCATTCTTCCCTGTATTCAGAACTTATTAGCGTGACTGTTTTTAGAAACAGCTGGATCATGATATTTCAGAATATAGAAAAAAAACTGCCTTAAGGTACATGGTTAAAACTATAGGCACAGGTGGTCTCAAAGTGACGCTATTACAACGAGGCTGCAGGCCAAGGGAAAACAGTTTTGTTTTGAGATCACCGCGGGCAGTATCAGAGCAGTACCAATCGAATAAAAATTAATAATGATGAATAACTAAGATAATTCAAGCCCACAACCATTCAACAAGATCTCGTCAGAGCAGAACTTCGCCATATTTTCATCAAGCAACAGTGCACTTGAGCGTTGACATTAGATTACCCTACGTATTGTGTATCGCCCGTTGCACGTTAATTGGTCATTGTATTGCGTTGCAAGAAACACGCAAAAAAAAAAACATTGCCTGACAGTTCAGTTTTAAACCTTCGTCCGCGAAACGCCATATTAATACACTGAAGTTAATGGATTTTTCAACGTTGGTTGCGCAAATGAGTTAACACGCAAACTGCCATTTGGGACTCAAGCACAAACTGGTTGCCACTCATAATGCAAATTAATGTTAACCCTAAAACGGCCGGGGGGGGGGGGGGGGGGTTGAATCAACTATTGCCCACTCTACGTGCAAATAAAAGTAATATTGACCACTAGATATTCAATTTAGGTACTTTTGCTAGGATGGTTTAGTATACTTTATGCCTGTTAACCAATCAGGTAAAAGGATTATTGAGATGAGGTATATAATACCTTCAATGGCATTCCTGCTGGACATGTTGATGATGCGGCCAGACATCTGTCTCTTCATGATGGGTATTATCGTCCGCATCATCCGCAACGTCCCGAAGAAGTTGATCTCGAACAGTCGTTTGACGTCCGCCATGCTGATGGTTTCTAGGGCTTTCTTACTGCCGATGCCCGCGTTGTTGACTGAAAGAGATAGAGGGATTGGGGAGATGAAGAGGAGGTGGAGGTATTATACAGCAACTCCCGTTTAAAAATATGTTGTACCTAATAGAAGTAGAAATATCGGAGAAACAGAACAAAAATAAGTTTCGGGAAAATTAGAGGGCTAATATAAAAATATTTTGAATGTTTCCATGCTTGTTGTTTTTGGCATGTTTGGTAGCAAATTAGCAACTCGGTTATGACCCATAAGGTTGTCATGTTGCAGGCTCACTTTTCTGTTATTGCTTGCATGGTTTGATTTCCCTGCAAGAAACTGATTTTCTTATTTTTGTGCCCCTATATCCTCAAAGATTCGCTCGACGTTAGAAAAGCTGACGGTTTGTCGGATTGTTGGGAGTTTTATGCTGCACCTACCCAAAATATCAATGCGCCCCTGCTGCTCCATCACCATGGCAACAGCTTCATCTACACTCTCATCCTTGGTCACATCGAGGGGCAATGGAATCAGCGTATCGTTGAGGGCGGCGTCGGCGGTTTCGCGAAAGAGCGTCTCTTTCTCTAGAGAGTCGAGGATGCTGCCATAGACGATGAATCGTCTCTGCGGGTCCTTGGCTAAGAGTGCTGCCGTGGCTAGCCCGATGCCCGATGAGCAGCCAGTGATGACCGTCACAAGGGGCTTGGTATCAGCTAGTCTGTAAGGGCGTATGGTATGGACAGAAAGAGAGGGCGAGAGAGGGCAAGTGAGGGAGGGCACAAGGAAGAGCAAAAGAGGGGGGGGGGGGGGGTAATCGTGTTTTTTGTGGGGGAGGGGCGGAAGGGAGAGGGAGAATATGAACAAGATAAAGTTGGAAAGGAGGGGAGAGATGAGGAGAAGTGAAAGGGAGAGAAACAGAAAGAGAGAGAGAAACAAAAAACAGAGAAAACAGGGGGGGGGGGAGAGAGAGAGAGAGAAGAGAGAGAGAGGGAGAGAGAGAGAGAGAGAGATGTGAAGAGAGTGAGTGAGAGAGAGATAGAGAGAGAGAGAGAGAGATAGAGAGATAGAGAGAGAGAGAGGGAGGGAGGAGGGAGAGAGAGATCAACATGTCAAATCACCAAACTGCCAATCAACAACCCACCCCAAACCAACCTACAAACTAAGCATTGAACACACCGACCAACCCTCAATAACCAAACAACCACAACCAAGAATCAACCAACCAATCATTCTAAGAATCATACAGGAAACATCTATGTCAACTCTCAGCTCGAAGACGCCAGGTCATCAAGCATACGATATGCAAATTCCTTCACATTTTCCTCCTCCTTTTTCTTCTTTGCACCTTGGTTTCCTTTCCTCGATCCCCAGAGCATTAGTGTCTGTTCTCCAATGATCTTCGAAGTGGTCTGATGAATGGCCTACGTGTCTTCCCCCACCCAGGGCACTCCATCACCCTTGATGTTCTGATCGCCTATTCGTCATCACCGTTAGAGACTGCACGTACTCGAACAACGGATGACCAATACCAAGATGGAAACGAGAACTATTATGTTCTAGCTGATACCAGGGAAGTAAAAGCCAATTCCATGTGAAAGTTCGGTGCATTTCAGTAATGGTGTTTTTGATAACCTTCTTGATATACTCATTCTTAAGACTAATTATAATGTCCCATTCTGTCTTATTGGTGATTTCAATACAAAAACTGGTTTATTGGATGATTTCATGATTGTTGAAGATATTGTGTCAGATTTTACAGGTTTCAATGCCTCTAATGATAACACTGATTTTGAAACATAACGTTACAATAAGGATTTGAAAGTGAATAACAATGAATTACAACTCATTGATTTTTGTCGTAGCCTAGATCTAAGACTAGTCAATGGGAGAGTCGGTCATGACATAGGTGTGGGTGAATAAGAATGGTGGTAAGAGTGCCAGATTATGCAATTGTTTCTCACTCACTTTTTAAGAACATTTTACAGTTTGAGATTGATGTATTTGATGAATGTGTATCTGATGTGCATTGTCTAATTAATTAACTCTTTGCCATGTTCCGAGCAGAATGTAGAACATCCTATGACTGTCAGTTGATCTTCTGAGGAAAACAATTACATGACCTTCAAATGGTCTGATGTGCAAG
>OZ022584.1:1783667-1889111 GCA_963669155.1 Arbacia lixula | reverse complement strand
AACTAGTTATATCGTTCATAAAAAAAAAACATGACAGTTAAGCCCCATGCATCTTGCATGTACCATGAAATTTGCAGGGCATTCAATGCACGTTCAACAAAAGCCGTACGACCGGACGACCGTGGTCACGTAAACAGCGTACATGTTATTGTTATGTGCAGCGAACTCACCGACATTGCGATGTAGAAATACTACGACTAGTAGTACGAGAGCTCGTGCCTTGCACCCACGACCCACCGACGCATGTGGCTGACACGTACCGCTGCTTGCCCAACGCAAATACACGACACAACAATGGTCTCAACATTGCACGTGTAGATAATAGGATCGACTAGTAGAGACTGTTCACTAATAGTCCTTGAAGGAAATATCCTCGGTTGTTAATACAACATTCAGTACAAGATTCTGCCGTGCTCACAATTGTGTGTTACATGTATATGCAGACGTGGCAGGGAAGGGTAGGTGTTTGTGTATGCAACATAAATCGAGCCCTTTCGACCGACAACCTTTGCCCTACATATACATAATGCATGATTTGGATGCATGGTCATCATGGTGGAATGAAGGGCTTAGGTTGCGAAATCTGATGATATAATCGAACAATTTTTTTTTACCCCGTAGTGAAACTGATTATCGCTGCAATTTCCTTTCCTCTCTTAATATGTTACATGTGTTTACTTTTTCGTGTGACGAAAATGACCTTTGGTCCCTTGGCGTACACATGACTGGTTGTATACTGGATGAGGTGGGAGGGCTTGTCGAACTATATAGCTGGACTAGAGCGTGTAGAATGAGATCGAGGTAAGAATAGGCCGGTTAACTAACGTATTCAAATTGTATGCATACCAGTTTTAATAAAGGTTACCCCTGACAACAGGAAAGCCTACCCGAGGTTTACCCGACATAGCAACAACTAATGTATGCAAACTGGATTCCAAGTACTGAAATTACCATTGTTAGGTACAGGTTAATGGCCGGAATAACTGTTACTAGCCCCCGAGGGAGCCGAAACATCCATAAATTTGACTACATTAGTAAACCGGTGTATTGACCGCGACTGGCAGCTGCTCTAAACAATAAAGATCGTCTACCTGGATGTTTCATTAGGACATGCACATTCTATATCACAATCACAGCCGGGAGTCACAGTCACAGTGACGTAGTTAATTGCGTGTTTTAATAGCTCCTTGATTCTGCTCGGTCCGCCGCCCAACGAGCTGGGATGAATTAGGCCTTCACATCTCACGTGCTGATGTGTTTGTACAGTGGTGTCGGGTACGCATCATAGTTATAATGATGCCATTATGTTAATTTATTATAACTATGTTGATCGTTTGAGAGTTAAATAAACATATCACGCGTAAGTCACCGTGCATGTGCATGGACTACGGATTCTGGTTACGAGGTTTCTTTCCGCACCGGCACTCGCGGGAAACCAAAGCGTATTAAATGCGCATGCCCATCATTCAATTCTGGGGATCCCCCGGAAGCATATCACAGATGACATCATTATTGCAAGCATATTCATGCAAAGTCTTTTCATACAGGTTTTTCACATGAGTGTAAAGAGTCATAATTATTGCTCCAGAGCAATACAATGGTTGAGCACAGATAGCTTGCTAGGTCACTGATATAACTTATGGGAACTTTGTGAATTACGAAGTCACACAAGCTTCTCAAAGTCGGAATGAATATCGGCTGGTAGCGGCTGGTAGCCTCAGTATCAGGCTTTTAACAAAAATAAATGCAGGAGATTTGCCCTTCAAATTTTCATGAGGAAAAGATAAACGGAGACGCTATTTATGACAAAAATATGTTTATTCTCATAATCCACATCTATCTTTCATGGTTTTGTAACTATCATTTTTAACATGAACCCCCCGGGGAAATGATTACAGGCGTGTACAAACCTCTACATCGTCGCGGGAGTTCTGAGAGCGTTTATCACATGCTGGATACCGTTCGCGGTGACGTTTGTTGTGGAGGCGTTCTGCGAGACATGCAACCTACAACCAGCCATGATGGACACCTTCCTCTGGCTGGGCTATGTGAACAGCATCGTCAACCCCATCATCTACGCCTTCTTCAACAGGACATTCCGAGCGTCGTTCATGAAGGTCTTAGGACTGCACAAGACGCGCTGCTGTGGGCATGCGATTGATTTTTTTAAAGATATTTTTTATTATTTTTCTCTCAAATCAATTGAACAAATCATTCTTGATTAACCTTGCTACACTGTACATTGATATTATGAATTAAACATTAATTGTAATAATTATATAAAAAAATATACTTTCATATATTGTTTACAAAACATTATTGTACAATCAAGAATCTTGAGAGAAAAGTTTTGTCGATTCTCCCATCCCTCCCCCGTTGAACATACTCTCAACACCTCCTTCCACACACCCAAACTCACACACACACCCTCATACACACACACGCAGCACATAAACACGCACCCCCCCCCCCCCACACACACACACACAAAACAATGTGTGACTTTCCATGTCAATGGAATGCTTTTAAATAGCTGGTGAAGCTTAATTATTTCTGCTTCATTTAACCCCATCCTTACCCATCAATTGTGATCAAACTTGGTACAAATGGTCCTTGGATAATACTTTATGTGTGTTCATGAGAATAATGGGGTGAAAGGTCATCTAGGGGTCAAAAGGTCATATGATATGAGGCTGTGTGCATCATTTTTCCTAAAAGCTTTCGTTTGACTTGCTTTCATTTCTTTATTTCTGCATCAATTGTGATCACACTTGGTACAAATGATCCTTGGAAAATACCACATGTGTCTTCATGAGGCTGATTAGGTCAAAGGTCATCTAGGGATCAAAAGGTGAAATGATATGATGATATGGGGCCGTGTGCGTCATTTTTCTCAGTTTTCGTTTGACTTGCTTTCATTTCTTTATTTCTGCATCAATTATGATCACACTTGGTACAAATGATCCTTGGGTAATACCACATGTGTCTTCATGAGAATGATGGGGTCAAAGGTCATCTAGGGGTCAAAAGGTTAAATAATATGAGCCCATTCCCATCATTTTTTTTTAAATCTTAAATAAAGGACGTTTCGTTATTTCAGATCGGATCAAACTTGGCACAGATGTGCAAGGGCTTGCTCTTAAAGTTCTGGTTTAACTTCCTCTCATTTTTTTTGTTATTCCTGCATCAGTTGTGTTCATACTTGGTGCAAATGATCCCTGGGTGTGTTGATGAGGATGATGAGGTCAAAGGTTATCTCGGAACCATTTTAAATATTTGGGGAATTTTGAGTGATAAGTTCTGGATAAAACGTGAGTACAATTGTGTATATCTTAATGTGTAGAGGATGTCCCATTAAATAATTTTGGAAAGAAATATTGTATTTGATTAAAATTAAGGATACCTTCAAGGAGATTAGTTTTGTTGGACATGAAGACAATTTAGGCTACAGGTATAGTTTGTACTTGAAGAAAAGATGTTAAAAATGATAAGACAGAAAAAGAAGAGTGAACACAGGAAGTCCAAGTCCATTCATATGTTGTATTTAATTAACGTGAAGACACAATGTCAGGACAAAATATAACTTGACATATTGATTTTTGAAGCTCTTTGCCATGTTTTGGGAGGACACATAAAATGTCATGAAATCTCGAAGTTATATATAAATATCGAGTCGATGTGAATCTTGTAGTGACAAGCTCTTTATTATACACTTTTCTATCTTCAATTCGCCTTACTTACGTTAGTATGATGGAGGTCTGGGACCCTACTATAAAACGTCTCATATGGTTTTATTTTAGTCTTTATAGATTCTTAGATGTAAATTTGTACAGAATCTGTTAAATTGTAAATACGTCTCGTAGTAAATACTTATACTTAGAGAATTGGCTATATCATAAATTGTGTTATAAGCTACACAGCTTATTTAGTAACTATACATGTGAAATATTCCGAGTAGTTTACTCGTTGGTGATGTTAGAAGGTGTTTTTGCCTAGATTATAATGATCAACTTTGTGATCAGCCGGAAGAGTATAGTGATTAAGCCCCTATGCCTCATTAAAACATCGTGCAACATCAATGCAGACGTTCCATAGAGGAGGGCTTGGTGATTTAAAGGGAGAAAGACGTTACGCATCTGGTTTATACGTCCCCTCTGCGAACGGCCGCAGCTTCTCCACCTGGTATTCGATGAATTCATCCCCCGTTGGGTCCCGGTACTTTCTCGCAGCGAGGGCCTTTGTAGACTGCAGGGGAAAGCGGGGAGACATGTAAAAACTTTGTTTCAGTTTAGTTTTATCCTACAAACCTTTGACCTATCTCAATCTTATCCAAGATTTAATAGTTAAATTGTCCTGTCATATATCATCATTTAACTTCGTTTGGTGATGTTTGATTTAATTTTTTTTCGAGTTATCAAAACGTGACATTTTAAAATTTAAAGTTAACCTGTGACCTTTGACCTACATGACCCCAAATCTAATCAGTTAATTGCCCTGCCACATATCATTATTGCACCAAGTGTGAGGAAATTTTGTTTTGAGTTATCCTGTAAACGAGGTCCGAACGGACCGCCGGAACGAGAGGACGGACAACCCAGAAACATTGTGCCATCCGTTAACTTCGATGTGGAGGCATAAAATAAATGTTCTTAAAAGTAAGAAAGCATTTTCGTTGACAATGTCCACGTCTCATGAGCGTGATGCGGGCGCTCTTTCGTACAGCTGTCCAGAGCTATCTATAAACAGAGTTTGGTCGACTCGGTTTCAAAAGGTCACAAGTAACATGACGCGTGATGCTTTGTTGGGCAAGCGAATAACAAAAGAATATGCGCCATGTTGTAACCGAATGAAACCGAGTTGGCAAAACTCTGTATATAGATGGCTCTGCAGCTGTCAATACCACTTTAATTCACCTCCTGAGTTTGGTACCGGAAGTGCGGCTTCTCCGCCGTTGCGGCTTCCAGGATGATCTCCGCCACAGCCTCGGCCGGGATCATGGGGCATTCACTCCAGGCGAAGTCGTTGTCGCGGAAGGTGCTGATCCGGCGGTCGAGCTCGTGAACGTCGGGGTGGTCGGAGATGCCCAGCGAGCCCTTGTAACCCATGTCGTCCTTGATCATCGTTGCGAGGATCTGAGACTCCACCAAGCCAGGCTGGATCAGGCTGACCCTGGTGGACCAGATTTTTTTGTTATTATATCATTATTATATCGTATGGCACTCTTAATGCCTGTTTGGAGGCTAGATATTCTTCTGGGGTGAATAACAAGGGGTTGGCATCTCTCACCCGTTTCCCAGTGTTCATGGTGTAGGCCTTCTTTTCATTCCATCGGGTATTCACCCTGCTTTTAATCGAGAAGTGAAGTGGTGTCTTTAACGTGTATTTTAGTTTCATCTCACTATTATCAACAATGACAAGAACCACAATGTAATGGAAAAAAAGTGGCAACAGAACAAAAAGGTTGTTGCGATGCCCATATTAGCTACACCTCTTCCACCACCACCACCACCACCAACAACAACAACAACAACAACAACAACAACAACAACAACAACAACAACAACAACAACAAGAGCACGATCTTATCTACAATCTGATTACCATATATTGAAGAACCGTCCAAGCACAGCCGTTTCCTCACTTAACCCTTCAATCGCAAATTTTGATGCTGTGTAGACGTTCATGTACGGGGCACCTTTACAACGACAAAATAAGTTAAATGGACTATTACATACTAGTAATATAATCATCTGGTAATTCAGCTTTGAATAAGGCTCAACATGTTAATCAAACCCTAATTAGTTTGTTTTTGAATTTCTCAGCAATATCATGGCAACATTATACGAAGACAAAGCAGGTATTGAGTCGGATTTTAACCTGGATTACAAATTATCAATCTCCTTTGTGAATATACGTCCCTATGTTTAGAACGTCTGTATTTATGTTGGTGTGACTGTTTCGAGAAACAGGGGGATCACAATGATACCTTCTATGGCGTTCCTGCTGGACATGTTGACGATGCGCCCAGACATCTGTCTCTTCATAATGGGCAATATCGCCCGAATCATTCGCATCGTTCCGAAAAAGTTGACCTCGAACACTCGCTTGATCTTCGCCATGCTGAGGGTTTCTAGGGCTTTCTGACTGCCAATGCCTGCGTTGTTGACTGAGAGAGAGAGAGAGAGAGAGAGAGAGAGAGAGAGAGAGAGAGAGAGAGAGAGAGAGAGAGAGAGAGAAGGGGGTGTGTGGGTGGAGGAATTAAAGGGCCACCCGGGTCCGAACATAATTTTATGTTCTTAATATAAGCAAAAAAAAAAAAAAATCGGAGAAACAGATCAAACACAAGTATGGGGAAAATTGACAACGGTACAAAATAGAGAGTTATTAATATTGTCATGATAAGACGATGGCTGTTTTTTTACGGGAAATTGGCGTCTCGGTCACAAGGATGTGATGTCACATGCGCACTTCCCCGATATTTCTGGCATTTTAATTATTATTGTTTCCCTCAAAGATTCACTCGATGTTCGACAAGCTGACGGTTTGTCGGATTTGTCGAGTTCTATGCTGCACCTACCCAAAATATCAATGTGCCCCTGCTGCTCCATCACCATGGCAACAGCCTCCTCTACACTCTCATCCTTGGTCACATCGAGGGGCAATGGAATCAGCGTATCGTTGAGGGCGGTGTCGGCAGTTTCGCGAAAGAGTGTCTCTTTCTCGAGAGAGTCGAGGATGCTACCGTAGACGATGAATCGTCTCTGCGGGTCCTTGGCGAAGAGTGCTGCCGTGGCTAGCCCGATGCCCGATGAGCAGCCAGTGATGACCGTCACAAGGGGCTTGGTATCAGCTACTCTGTAAGGGCATATAGAATGGAGAGAGAGAGAGAGAGAGAGAGAGAGAGAGAGAGAGAGAGAGAGAAAAGGGAATGAGGGGGTGGGGTGGGGGTTCGATTCCCGGCAGAGACATTTCTATCTACCCTTTGGAAAAATTGGTGATGCCGAAAAAATGTCTCTGTCGGGAATCGAACCCGGGCCCCCAGCTTTGAACGCCGGTGCCTTAACCACTAGACCACAGAGACTGGTTAGTGGCTGAGGCGACCCCGATCCGATTGACCGTCAGATTGACAAATTCTCGACACTATACCAATTATAATTTCCTTTGTCGGGTGTAGGTGGGATTTGAACAATGACAAGCCGCCATGCCTCAGCTGAGGCATGGCGGCTTGTCATTGTTCAAATTAGCCTTAGCCACTAACCAGTCTCTGTGGTCTACTATTTAAGGCACCGGCGTTCAAAGCTGGGGGCCCGGGTTCGATTACCGGCAGAGACACTTTTTCGGCATCACCAATTTTTCCAAAGGGTAGATAGCTCTGGGGAACCTTGATTTAAGCTACGCCTACCATTGTTCTCTTCATCCATTTCTTTCACAAAATATTTAAATAAAAGAGTTGCCAAAGCTGTTGTATATAAAACGACTGAAACGCCGTAGAAGAAAAATTATTCGAATTTTCGGTCATAGACCATCCACTAGCAACTGGCATCACACATTCCTCAATAATGCATGATTTTTTGGCAGAAAAAATATTTTGTGTTAACATCGATGGCAGCCACACAATGAGCCAGAATGAGCTCAAAATGCGCCGACAGTATATTCCATACTTTCTTTTGCCAAAACACAGATAGGTGATTAGAGGCGTAGAATCGACCGGAAATTGGATACTGACTTTAAGCGGATGTGTTTTGGACGGGTCGCTCAAAGCCTAGCGGTTCCATGTAGTCTAAACCGGATACGGCAATACGCAATAGCGCACATCACGGCTTCTCGCACCGCACAGTGATAAGGCGATACTCTGAGCGTTGCAATACGGTATATGATTGTAGACCATAGGCGCTACGTTTCAAACGTAAACAAGGATAGTCTTTCCGTTCTCCTTATGTTAGTGAAGCTATATGACTGTGAGATTTCATACATGTTACCGTTAGGGTATACAGCTAATCCCTGTCGCTATTTTGAGCCATTGCTGTTGGAAATGGATCACTCTGTCCTGAAATATTTTACTTAAACATATGTCAAAGTAATGTCTTTGAACAAAGGATGACAAAAAATGTCCTAAGTGACTTTTGGCGAACTCTCACCCTGGCCTAATGTGCGTCGTACCGAACGCGGTCACGTAATATACACCGCTACATGACTAGATTTAGACTAGTTATACAATGTGCACCGAGCTTACCGACATTGCGATGGTCTCAACATTGCAAGTGTAGCTAATAAGATTTACTATGAAGAGGTAACGTTTAATCCCTGCAAAATAGGTATTCGGCAGTTACTACGACATTCAGTGCAAAGACTATATCGCGTCTCACAGTTATGACGGGCATTATCTTGAATAACTATTGTGCATGTAGACGCGGCTGTGCAATGTAGGTAGATCTGGTATAGAGATATGGTGCATGGTATATGGTTACAATTATATGCACTAGGTCATCTCAAGACAAACACTATTATCACGAAGTCGTAGACCGATCAAAGAGGGATGATATTGTTTTGAGATGACCTGTTAACCAATCAGGTAACAGGACTATCGAGACGAGGTATATAATACAAATTATATACCTCATACCTCAAGTAGTTGCAAACAGTAGCAGTGTCGACCCTGTTTACTACCTGATTCGTGGCCAGACATGGTCGATCTAGATTCAACCATCCTAGCAAAGATATCTTACTAATAGCGGTCAATAGTACTATACTTGCATAAATAGTGGTGAATAGTACCTAACATATGGGATAGCGGTCAATAGATCACTCACCACAATACTGTGCTACCCACGCGCGTCCACACACTTAAAAAATGGACCCTAAATGGCGTAAACCCAACAGAAACCCGGGCGAAAAACCCCGGCGAAAAACATACCCTAAATGGTGTAAAACCGGGAAAAAAATAAACCATAAATTCCGTAAACCTCACGTAAAAATGGTGAAGATGAAAAAATGCAATTAAGTACACTAACCGACGAAAAAAGCAGTTGAAGCTGAAAAACATCCCTTTTTTAGGAAAACGTTGACGACGTCAAAGGGCTGAAAACAGACCCTTTTCGACGCTTTTTGTGGCCGCGCGTGCGTCGTACGTAATATGTTGAGTGACCCCACCCCGGGGTGCGTTACGTGATGGTTGAACATGGGGCGTAGGTCGCGAAGTGCCCTCTTGATAAAATACACTTGCACAGTCGACTCCAAAAGACTCCACTCTAATGTTTTCTTTTCTCACACGCTCATTCTCAGATCAACTATTTTCAGAGCTATTCAGCAAAAATAACCCTACACCACTTTTACCGACTAATACCAGGGATGTGTTATGGAAGGATATGAAGCAACTTTCTTTCTTTGAACCCATGCGTGGCACCTCCGAAAAAATGTCTTCTCAGCATGTGCTTTTCAAGTGTTTTAATAATAGCGAACAGGATTGCGTAGCAACGGTTTCTCAGATAGAACAAAAGAAATGTAGAGTCTTATTTCGCTTGTCCAGTTCTGTTGGATTGAATCAATACTTTTGTGAGGAAAAGAGATATCAGCGACCAAAAATATATCTTTTTCTAGTAAAATATCTCTGCTGCACGCGAATGCACGCAAACTCTTTAAATGAAAATACACAGCTTAAGATATAATTTTGATAATGATTGAATCCCACATTTCCGGAAAATTAGGAAAGTGAAGAAATTTGTTCATTTTGTAAGTAAGAACATTATCTTATATTTCCGTTTCAGTAATTATTCATCAATTATTTAGAAGAGTACAGGATCTTCAGTAGTGTTTCCCCCAACTTTCTTGAAAATTGCTAAAAATGTGATAAGAAACACAGCTTCGAGAGACAAAACAGGGAATTAAAGATAGTTCTTTCCAAGTTGACAACAGCTCAATGTCGGTGCTGAGCATGGGACATCCAAGCATTATAGTGATTGTGGAATGCTTTGGAAATTCATTAGCACGCTTTCGTATCCATACAGCTGTTTGAATATATTATGCTCAAGTTGTTTCTCCTTCCTAACACATCCTTGTTCTCACCATACTAAGGAGGTACTTGGCGAACTGGAGATACAGCTCGCAGAAATTCTTTCTACCAGCTTCGAAGCTTAAACATCCTTGACCATACAAGAACCTTCCTTTAATGAACACATATCAACACGACGTGGTTGTGTTTGGGATCTGTTTTTATTGATAAAACAGTACGTACGACTACTCACACATAAATCGTCACAATCTTTCTAGATTAACACATATTCTGCTCCGTCCTCCTTCTACCCGCTCGTTGCATCCATACACACACACAATGATGATCATCGTAATAATAAATAGTACATAAAACTGATTGCATGGATGTGCATGGTTCATGGTGACATCAAATCATTCCAAATACACGTACTACCAATCCCTAGATGAATGTCTTACAAAAGTCAGCTGTAACAATTGGTAGGCTACTAGATTTGCTTCCTCCCAGTTCGGGAGACACCGATTAAAAGACACGTATACAGTACCAGTACAACAAGATGATGAAGAATAGAAGTACAGTTCCAAATAAAAGTGGGTTCAAAAGAATGTTTTAGGCCAAAGGTCATCAGAGCATCACAAGTTGTTGGATGTAATTGTCAGTATGTTGATGAAATATATATTGCATACATTCACCATGATCACCTTGTATTAATACCAAGATTAACACTTCATTCGTTTTGCAACATTTACTCAGTGGAATGAGTATACATATATTTTTTTCACATGAAATATTATCCATTAAACAAGTTTAAAGATAAACTTGTAGATTGCAGTACTTCTCATGTTTGTTTCCTAAGCAGTAGCATACCAGTGTACCATCAATACCCTCCATTGGATTGCACAGATTAAAGAATATCATCCATTGTTTTATTGATCATACATTTGATATACATCAAGAAATTCTTGATAGTCTTTAAGATGTGGGAATTTTTGTCTTTTACAACGAAGGTTAAAACAATAAATGGTAAAGAAATTACAACTTGCAGCCACGTAAATTTAATTCCTTTTAAGATCTGCCACTTTCTTGGGTAGTTGATACTAATGGTATACTAATGGTACTGATACATAAGATTTCTATGTGAGAAAGTGAACATGGATCACATCCACAATCCTAAATTCTACAAGTTTATATAATTCTAGATGAACCAACCTACGTCAGTCTCAAATGTTCAACAAGAATACATTCTGGAGTGATGTACCAGTAACCATGGTAACATACAACAACATCAAATACCTTAAAGCTGCAACATACAGCATGTGTGAATAAAAAAAAGACTATGAAACAAAAACACATCATACCTTGCTCGTTGACCAAGTGACTCGCTACAACAGATAAAATATACTTTTGGTTTATATACACAGTACATAATACATAGTACATTATCTTCAAGAATTTAAGTACTATATTAAGCCACAGTTGGCCATAATTGCACATAATTTGCACTTTCTGTAATATTATCAAGCATTTCAATGTCTAAGAACCTCACTCTGTGCCCGCTATTTGACACATGGGGCTCCAAGATATTCCAGGCTTGCCTTCATCAGACCAACACAAATCAGATTTGATTTAGATTTCACACTTCCAACGTAACATGCCCATTCTATTCATGCCACACATGACATGGCACTTTCTATTTCAACATTGAAATGCTGAAAAACAAAACAATGAAAGAATGAAACTCTATAACGAAACATCAAATACACAGGCTTAATCTTTGAGTTGCAAATTTGACAACAAATTATTTCATTAAGAGATACACAAAATATGACATCCAAATAAATGCACTGTGTTCTTTGTAAGTAAAATGCATATTTGGATATTTGGTACAAATAGTTCAAGGTATTTTTGGACTTAAATAGCACACCTCCCCACTGCAATCTGGTCATTTCAGGAGTTATAATGCCGGTCTCAATAATTTGACATCAAACAAAATATACATCACATGTCTAAGTGGGATAAAATAACTGTCAATGAACAAAATGTATCTAGCACAGTAACCATTACTATGCATATTTGGCAATGTCATCATTCTCATGGTTACATCAGACTTTAAGATTAACTCTGGGCCCAAAAAACGTTTCTCTCAATTGAAGATAACAACTCTTTAGAAGCAGAGCAAATCTGGTTTGAGGAAAATCGGACAACCAAAAAAGTCATAAATGTTTTAATAATACAAAGATTAAAATTAAGGTCAGGCATATTGATGACTCGGTCACGGGGCTGTGACATCACAGGTGCATTTTCCTGCTATCATTCTGATGCTTCAATTTTTTTCTCAAAGGTTTCCTTGGAGAAAAGATAGCGATCAGTTGAAACAGGAGTAGGCTAAAGGCCAATATGCTGTCTCAAGAAACAAACAAACACACAGATATGAATTCATGCAAGTGAGATGGGAATGGCATGAATGTACCAGTTGAAGTTAAAGGCTTTACAAACATACCAACGGTGCTGGATGCACCCATTAGCAAAAACAATTATCAATTCACAATTGGCAGGAAATAAATAAAGTTAAATTAAGGAAAATGTTCACATTTTATGAATTGAGTAGTTACATTTGGGTACTTCATTGAAGTATGAATGCAGCTAATGACATGTAATCCGAACGCATTTAAGTATCATGGAGTATTCAAAGTTCATGCATACATGAACATTTCTCCTATAAGGGATGAGTTTATTGTTTGCCGTCGATGGGAATGAAACTTCAAGATAATAAGTTGGACTGAATCAAAGCACATCATCTATCACATTAAATTTGTTCATAGTACATAGCAAATAACCATCATTTTCAAACACTTGAACAATCATTAAAGTGTAACCTTATGTACATTGATATCCTTGATGATATCATTGATACCTTTTGCTAGATAAGCTGCTGGGCTAGGAGATTTGTGTGTATGACATGTGCAAAATGCCTCAATGGAACACAAAAGTGTTAGGTACAACATTGGACATGATCTTTCAAATGAACTACACTACAAATGTATAAGATACAGCCAGATTTTATCCCAGTTTATATGCTCTTGTCCTGGTTGGTATGATATAACACAGTGCAGACATTCTAAGCAGTGAACTGTCAAGCAAACCTCCTTACTGTTCTAGAGAAGATGAGTTTGTGAGGCAGAGGGATACATTAACTTCAACACAAACATGTTACATTCAACAGATCTTTGCAGTGGTAGTCATCTCTTCAAACCCATAACATTCATACACTCTATGCAACGAGACAGTGCTCAGTGAATGCATTCATACAGACTGGGTCCTGCCAACCTAGTACAAAAGGCAAAAGGAATGCTGATGAAAACAACAAAAAGCTATAATTAATCATGACCCGTATGAGTACATTCTGCACCAAAGTCTTTGGGTTTGGTCTTCTCACAACTCAAGTAGTTAAATAATCATATCCTACCTGACTTTAACACATGTACAACCAACATTCTTCACTACGTTTAAAGTGAACTTCATGCAGGAAGCGTAAAATATATCTTTTTTCTTTTTAAACGTTTCAGTGTTTGCAATTTAATGTTTACAAACCAATGTGTGCTTTATCACTGGCACGTTCAAGAAAACTTCTCTATAGAAGTAATAACATGAATGAGAAGTATTTGAGTAAATACTTCCCATACATGTGTTAAAGACAAATATTTGACATCACCAATGATATAGATTAACAGTACAGTATTGGATTAAACAGTACTCATACCTGTGAAAGAAATCAAAGAAATCAATATTTGATATTTCAGTATCCTATCAAATAGCTGTTAAGTCATCAAACATATTCAGTACACTGTGTGTTGACTAAGTGAAGCAGCTCTAGATCAAAGCAGTGGCTGCATAAAATGACTGAATTTAGGCACCTTATATAAACTAAGGGCACCCAAACACAAGTGAACACTTATAATGTGTAGCCTTAATATTAAATAAACGAGCTATACCTAACATATCACCAGCTATCATATATATTGCATGCCATTTCTGGCTGCACAGCCGCAAAACACTTCAATTGGTTTGAAATGTCTGATGTTCTTGGTTATTACAAGGAAATTATTATATTGCCTTGTCACAATGTTTGAGGGAAAACTTTACCTCTCCGTATAAAATGGCTTAAAACAACTAATTTTCAAAAACTAAAGAAAACATATCGACTGTTATTACACAGGAATAAAAATACTATGTGAAAAAAAAATGACTTCATTGAAAATAAATCCATTTATAACAAGTAGATCTATTGTTTTTCTTAAAAGTTTATAAATATTATAAAATCTAGAGTCCACCTCCAATATATAGATTAAGATTGCACCATATTATTCTTTCGCAAATAAAAACTGCAATACTATTCAGCTTGATTTGCTTAGCATATCCACCTGTTACCAACTGGAGGTCCCTCCAGTTGTCCCTCATGTAAAAAGTGGGGTCATTATCATGACATGGTTAAGGCATAATTGGGTGCCATACTAGGCCCATTTTCACTAAAAAAAAAATCACTTTGGCGAAAACATCAAGACTTTTCCCCCCACGGCAGAGTTTGACTGCAACAGGATTGTCCCGCATGATGGATAGGCTGTTTGAATGCATGCTTAATGCATGAGCCACGTGACAAAAATCATTTACACTGGCAAAAATTGTGATGTTTTAAAAAACAATTAGAATTATCACTTTTTGGAGCAGGATGTTTTAAAAAATCTTTTGGGCTGCTTTTTGTTGGTAGTTGCTTTGCAACTATGACTTTTTCATTGGCAATGTTAGAAAAATCAGGATTTTTTCTCTGCCAGTGTAAATTGCCCTAACTAGATGTGAATCGCTATAATAACAGCACCAAGTTTGGGGCAAGGAGTAATCTGACAGTGGCCAGACCCAATAACGGGAAGAGATCTGAGAACTCCACCAGATAATACAGGGAACAGTGCTAGTACATGTATTACCTTTAGTTCAAATAAAGCATGTAGCAAACAACTTGATATATTGGTGAATCATTCAAACTCTTTCTTTGATCACAATTATTTGATGACAGGGTCAAAGTTTGAGGATGAATGGAGCACTGGTTATACTGTACCATGTTTCCATGGAAACCATATGGAGATGTCAATTGTCTTGTGCACACACAAACATAAAATCTGATAAGGCAAGTTTTATACGAGGGAAAAAAGGCAAAGGTTATCTTTCAACTCTTTGTTAACAAAAATATATAGGATGGAAGGCATTTATGACACCAATTTCAAAGGGAAAAGGTTAATATCTACCCCAGCAAGAATTTAGGTTCACTTTCTACACTATGTTACTCAGGATGCACATTGGGAGAGGGCAACGTAACAAATTTCAGCAAAATACAATCAGAGAAGAACATATTGATACAATAGTAGACAGGCATAATGCCTTGCAACTTTGTATTTACAAGTATCAATATACATGTATGCTATTAAAGGGAGGAAAGAATAAATGCTATTTCCACACACACAACATATTTAGCTATGATTCACGAATCATACACAGTAAACCGTATAAGAGGTCGTATAATCCAAAGGAAAGGCATATTATTTTCCCTTCTGGCCCGTAGACCCAGGCCATTGATAAATAGTGTCTTCATTTGGTATAATGTCCCTTATCGCTGCATTCAAACATACCTTCCTTCACAAACAGATAGGAACATTCAACATGAGGTGAGATACAAGCAGCAATGGTACCGCAGTTGATTGCCTAGTTGGGGTCTACCATTCACACATAGGGGATGAATTTATACAATGCACTCATCTACTGTAACCACCTATTCAACTTTTAAAACATGTGTATGTCCATGTAACTCACAATATCTGCTGTGTGTCCTTTGTACAGAGTGCAGTATGTAGAGCCACTATGTTTCCTTTGCTAGAGTTAGAATATGACTTGGATATGCACCTCTATTAGACAATGGACTCTCCCACCTATTGTCTGTGTGCATATTCAAGGCTCAACTATTCAATTGAAAAGGGAGGGGGGGGGGTAGTGATAATATGTGATACTGTAAATAATACTTATTCCTCTTGTTGTGATGCAAAATGTCAGTGACTTACACAAGTTTGGTCATTATTCACAAGTTGTTTAGGGCTAACAAACATGAAACACTATATAGATTACATACTTTTATTTTTCTTAGTATTGTTAAACTATGTTTATGGGATTTTGTAACAATACCCCCCCCTCTCTCTCCCTCTCCTCTCTCTCTCTCTCTCTCTCTCTCTCTCTCTCTCTCTCTCTCTCTCTCTCTCAACTTTCACCCCTGCAGCTTGGCTCTTCCATCTTCCACCCATTTCCCACCACTGAGACTCAACCACCTATTCTGAAAGGGGGATTTCACAAATGAGGGACAGAACATATCATACCCATAATCAGGTGAGATGTTGTGAAAGTTGAAGAGACACAAAGTATTTCCTTAAGCTGCTATCGGTGCCAAAGTGTAATATTAGCACCCATTTTCTCTCTTTTGCAGCTATTTCTCTCTACCTCAGATTTCCCAAATCCCCACTGGTGTTGAAGAGTTGCAGGGTAAAAGACACAACTATATCTGGTGCTAGTGCCTTCAAATAATTTTAGCACCCATTTCTCCCTTCCTCAGCTCTCCATCCCTGCCGGTGAGTTGAGGCAGCTGAATGGACTCTTCCACCTATTGCCTGTGTGCACCCTCAGACTCAACCATTCCTTGCGGTGGGGGATGCTGTAGCCCTCCTCCTCACCCCCGTCTGCTGAGTCGGTGACGTACCCCCTGTCTGAGCCAGCCATAAGGGGAGGGAGGTCCCCTCCGCCCAGGGGGAGGGTGTTGGGGGGTAGGGGCAGGGGCAGCTGCTGGGAGGAGGAGGGGGCCAGGTTCTGGGCCGTTAGGGGGGAGTCTGACATACTGCCCATGCTACCCCTTCGAGACTCAGTGCTCTGGGCCGTACTGGTGCTGTACTCAGAGTCTGGACAGAGAAAAACAAGGTAAAAAGAGAAAGAAATGGTCATGAGGTACAAGTACAAGGATGCAAATAAATGCTAGAGAAATTTCACCAAAAATGTTATCAGTCTACCCCCAAGTAGTGATCCATCTTTGCACCATGTTTGGTTGGTATTGCACCATTTGATTTTGATTTATTTTGAAAAATATAACTTTGGGGGCAATTTTTAGCTAATCCTCTGCAAAGTTCATTGGACTTTGACCTTTGACCTTCCAGCAATTTCACAAACAATGTCTCTAGTCTTCCCCCAAGTAGTGATCTATCTTTGTGACATGTTTCATGAGAATTACATCCTTGGATTTGGATTTATTGTGAAAAATATAAAGCTTGGGGCAGTTTTTAAACAATTTTGGCAAAGTTCATTGACCTTTGACCTCTCAACTTTCAGGAAATTTATCCAAAATGTCACCAGTCTATTCCCAAGTAGCGATCCATCTTTGTACCATGTTTCATGAGAATTGGATCCTTGGATTTGGCTTTATTGTGAAAAATATAAAGCTTGGGGCAGTTTTTAGACAATTTTGGCAAAGTTCATTGACCTTTGACCTCTGAACTTTAAGGAAATTATCTAAAATGTCACCAGTCTATTCCCAAGTAGCGATCCATCTTTGTACCATGTTTCATGAGAATTGGATCCTTGGATTTGGCTTTATTGTGAAAAAGTTCATTGACCTTTGACCTTTGACCTCAATCAGAATTGACCCCTATTTTACACACTTCATTGGTTTCATGCAATACACACATGTACTAAGTTTGAAGCAAATCTGGTTAACGGTTCTCAAGATATTGCCTAAACGGATTCGGGACGGACGGAAGGACGGACATACGTACGTACAGACGGACGGACGGACAACCCGAAAACATAATGCCTCCGGCCACTTCGTGGAGGAGGCATAAAAAATTGCTATGTTCCAACTACGTACCTACTTTCTCAGCAGTTATTAATCAATGCACTCAGAAAATGCACTGAGCTGTACACCATGCAAAATGATCTTCTGCGCATATTTGTACCATCCCACTTAAACCTGTTTCTCATTCTGTACTTTGCAATATAACTGAGAGTACGAATTCATTAATCTTGTTTTTTCACTCTCTGGTATTGAGGCACGGAATGTTAGTCTTACTGATTTCTTCTTTGGACGAGGCACTGGCCATAGCGGACCGCCTGATTGGCTGCTGCTTGAGAAGGAGAATAGCGCCCTCAAAGTTGCGTATTGCATCAAGGGAGAGCACGCTCTGTTTGCTCTCAGGATCCAGCCGACTGGCATCAGATGACAGCCACCGGTGGACGAAGCTGAAGTCTTGCTCCAGCTGGTGTGCTCCATGGATGCTGAAAGGAAGAAGATCAATGCATGATTTGTTCTTGGAAATCATACATAGTTCATTATATTTTATCATAGATATGTTTACCAAATCTTTTTCTTTTGAGATTGAAAGCAACAAGGTTTCATGTGGTCATGTGATCAGCTGTAAATTGTTTACAATTGCATCCACTTAATCACAGATAAACAAGTTTTATTCATTGAATAGTTAAATTTTCAATCTAAAAAATCCATTAATCAGGATGTAGTACTCTTTCAAAGAAGAAGGCCTTTGGCCTTGAGTTTTAGTTCTGGGTATTAATTGCAACTTGACTTCCAATTGATCAATCGCAACTCTTTATAGGATGGGGCCCTCATCTGCCTACCTGAATTTTGGTTTCTCCTTGAGGATGAAGGACATCCAGCTCTCCAGCATGGTCTGCACAGCAATGGACATGATGGTGATCTGAGCCGTTGTCTTCAGCTTCGTTACTCCCTCTGCAATAGGCACCAGTAGGGAGTCTACAATGGTGGCAGCGTAGGGGTTGTGTACACTAGGTAGATCTGTCATGAAGTAAAAAGGCAGGATACATTATGTGATCTGGGCCGTTGTCTTTAGCTTCGTTACTCCCTCTGCAATAGGCACCAGTAGGGAGTCTACAATGGTGGCAGCGTAGGGGTTGTGTACACTAGGTAGATCTGTCAGGAAGTAAGATGGCAGGATACATTATGTGAGCAGGGCTGTTGTCTTTAGATTCATTACACCCTCTGAAACGGCCACCTACAGAGAATCACCAATGGTGGTAGAATAGGTGTTGTGTATGCTAGGTAGACCTGTTATGAAGCATCAAAATGACAATAAAATGGATAGGAGAAAGCAAAACTTGGCACTAACATGTGGTCTGTACACTCTCATGTGTGATTCAACATTGTCTTTTCTTTATACATGCTCATGTATTGACTTGATGTACCCCATGATATATAATAAGTTTGAGATTATTATTGCATGTAATGAAATAAACTTAACTGTCATGAGCCGGATTTTGAGACAATTGTGTTGCAGTTTACATTCCTCATACATTTTGAAATCGTTACTTCTTCTCTAAATGGGATTTCTCAAGGGAATTACACCTGAATCAAAAACATGTGAATGCCACATACATTTTATCGCAAGATAATATGTCTTTGTCATATAATCACATTAATTGCTTTTCAAAGAATCCCAGGTGGTCAATGAACATCTAAGACAGAAGTAACATGATATAAATGGATCATATTTGTCATCAATGAGAAACATACAAAGAAAGAAAGAGAGAGGAGGGGTTACACAAACATAAATATGATGTAAGCTGTTAATTCACTTAGATAACTACCTCTGAAATCAACATTACTGCTTTAAATGATGGAACAGATTGATTGCCTGATTAATCCAATGCAGAAAATCTAAACTGAAACTTTATAAAACATTGAACAAACCACTGGCAAGTGCATATCAGTATTCTGGGCACTTTGAAGGCAGATAATGGAATGTACATACACAGAAAATTAGATATGAATAACTGATTATTAGGGGGCTGCAGATAATATCTCTCTGGGGCACTGACTGCCCTTTTAATGACGAAATCATCAGCAACACCAAATTGTAAATTGCAATGAGTTATTTAAATCACCTACAGGTTACAAAAGAATGGTTTGGTGGAGCTAGTTTTGTTGATCAAATCAAGAGTGAAATTGTATCAGAAGGAGAAAGATAAAGAAAGTGATTTCAAGAAAGAAAAATGAACGAAAAAAAAAACTCCCCGCCTCCCCCCACCCCAAAACAAAAGGGAACCTATTTTACCTACAAACAAGGAATCTAAAAAGATCACTGATCTTTTTAGATTCCTTGTTCACCATACATCTCCAGACAAACAATGATCACTAGCAATTTGAGTATGAGTAACATATTTAGCAATGCTAATCAAATTTAACAAAATTATTCATAAACTTTGTATTCCGACATTTGTTAGCAACAAAAACCTTAATTTACAAAGATCAGCTTTAAACTTTAGCTGATGGGAATCAACATTATAGAGAATCTGATTTAGCACAAGAACAGGCCACCATCTGTGCGTAAAGTCGTATGTAGCTTCTAACAGCTTGGTGAAACACTCCCCTGGGTGGTGTTTCACCAAGCTATTCGTAAGTTACGAACGACTTTACGAACGACTGGTGATCCCCTCTTGTGCTAAGTCAGATTCTCAGTGAACAGAGTGTGGTATTGCATTTAGTACAAGAAGGGATAACCAGTCGTTCGTAAAGTCGTTCGTAACTTAGGAACAGCTTGGTGAAACACTCCCCTGGACCAGTAATCACTGCAGTGCCATTCTGCCGTGGGATAAAGGTCTCATTCTAGTTAGAGAGGAGTCTTGTCCACAAGTTATAATCATGAACAAAAAGCAGACCTTGGCGATGATGACAGAACAGGTCTGCAATGATTACCACTATCATCCCTTACCTTGAAGATTCTACCAAAGTAAGCTTCTTACCGTCTGTTGTCTTCTTCCGCCACACCTTGCCCATGGGTATGGTCTTGGGCCAGAACTCATCACTGATCTTGAGGCAGTCTCTGCAGAACTGGTCTGCATTCATTACTAACACTACCTCTAACCCCTTAAGACTATCCCAAGAAGTAAGCTTCTTACTGTCTGTGGTCTTCTTGTGCCACACCTTACCCATGGGCATGGTCTTGGGCCAGAACTCATCACTGATTTTGAGGCAGTCTCTGCAGAACTGGTCTGCATTCATTACCAACACTACCTCTAACCCCTTAAGACTATCCCAAGAAGTAAGCTTCTTACCGTCTGTTGTCTTCTTCCGCCACACCGTGCCCATGGGCATGGTCTTGGGCCAGAACTCATCACTGATCTTGAGGCAGTCTCTGCAGAACTGGTCTGCATTTATTACCAACACTACCTCTAACCCCTTAAGACTATCCCAAGAAGTAAGCTTCTTACCGTCTGTTGTCTTCTTCCGCCACACCTTGCCCATGGGCATGGTCTTGGGCCAGAACTCATCACTGATCTTGAGGCAGTCTCTGCAGAACTGGTCTGCATTCATTACCAGCACTACCTCTAACCCCTTAAGACTATCCCAAGAAGTAAGCTTCTTACCGTCTGTTGTCTTCTTCCGCCACACCTTGCCCATGGGCATGGTCTTGGGCCAGAACTCATCACTGATCTTGAGGCAGTCTCTGCAGAACTGGTCTGCATTCATTACCAGCACTACCTCTAACCCCTTAAGACTATCCCAAGAAGTAAGCTTCTTACCGTCTGTTGTCTTCTTCCGCCACACCTTGCCCATGGGCATGGTCTTGGGCCAGAACTCATCACTGATCTTGAGGCAGTCTCTGCAGAACTGGTCTGCATTCATTACCAGCACTACCTCTAACCCCTTAAGACTATCCCAAGAAGTAAGCTTCTTACCGTCTGTTGTCTTCTTCCGCCACACCTTGCCCATGGGCATGGTCTTGGGCCAGAACTCATCACCGATCTTGAGGCAGTCTCTGCAGAACTGGTTTGCATTCATTACCAACACTACCTCTAACCCCTTAAGACTATCCCAAGAAGTAAGCTTCTTACCGTCTGTTGTCTTCTTCCGCCACACCTTGCCCATGGGCATGGTCTTGGGCCAGAACTCATCACTGATCTTGAGGCAGTCTCGGCAGAACTGGCGGCTGCAGTGGCTGGACAGGCCCTATAGAATAAAAAAATGTGGTGTGAAAGTGTGATCTGAGTATGTAGTATAGGCTTTCAGTGTGTATCTCATTGGCCTGGGGACTAGTTGGCAACCTGGTGGTGACCATTTCTCAGAATGTGTCTTGGAGACTGGCTGAGTCGTTGGGGAGTCTTGTTAAATTAAAACAAATCCAATTATTTGGAGACTTTCTACAGTCTCCAGCAGGCCTTGAAGATGTTAGTTAGATATGAACTTTAGAAATCAAAGACATTCATTTCTTTCAGCACACTTGTCCTGTAAAATCTGTACCCATACATTCTCTTGCCAATCTTAATTCAAATTGATTGTTCTCTTTTCAAACAATTATTACAGTACAATTTCTTTCTTTCATACGAGGTTAAAAGTTTAGAGATGTGCCTGTGTAATCTCTACCCCTACAATCTCTTTCCCATTGTTTTCTTCTCAAATGGCAATTCCTGTTAAAAGAAAAGATTTTATTCTGACCTGTAGTCGGCTAAGTTCAGAGTTGAGTTTCTGGTGCAGGGCCTCCATGTGTGAGCTAAAGTTAGCAACGGCCACCTGTGGCTGCTGGCGCCGTGGGCTTACTGGCCCCTGAGTGGTGGTCAGGACTGACCGCAGGGTTGGTAGGATCTTCAGAGCCCACATGGCATGGTCACTCACAACCTGGCATGCAAGAGCGGGATGTAGAGTAAAGAATGGTTGATGACATATGAACATAGGAAATATAACAATGGCCACCTATTAACTCTGGATGTAAGGATGGCCCCAAGTGTTGGCAGAATCTTCAGGGTGGGTGGGGGTGGGAAGGGGGGCTGGGGAGTGAAAATCAAGAATGGTTGATTTTTGCCTAACCTCAAAAAAGATGGATGAAAATAAACAATTCCATACCGCACCATTATCAATTTTGACTCCAGGCATTTTTGAACACTAAAGGGTTGAGAGATGTTGCACATATCAAGAATATGATACATTTCTGCACACCGTGACCAGGGCCATGATTTCAACATTCCTCAAAATTCATTTTTTGGTTTGTGATTAGGTCAATGAACGAAACATAAGCATGCATGTAGTGACAAAGCCGCAAGTTTGAAAGGCTCAACTGGCAATTTACTGATGGAGTGAAAAACCCTCAGTAGTCAGCATACCAATGGATTAAGTGTCATAAAATAGCAGCAACCCAGGTTTATTACCAACAATTTGACCTACAAAACCCCTTTCACCATACAGCACCTGCCATTCTGGCACTCATGCTAGAAACAATTTTGAATGTTTGCACCATCAATAAACAGATCAGACATGTTTCTCCTGACTGCAGAGAGAAAAATCAGTGAGTGCTCTTTCCACTTTCCATGGTTACAGGTCAAACACACAAACCCTTTCAAGCTTTTAAAAGCTAGTAAACTGTTGCTCTGGGGGACTTGCACATAATGCCCATGCATAAATGCATCCATGGCGCTTCTTCTTTCTTCTCACCTACTCTCGCAAGAGCGTTAGGGCTTGGATTATAACACTCCTCAAAATTCAATTTTTTGGTCTACGATTGGGTCACACCTTTTTGGAAATGCAATCTGTCAGAAGGGTTAATAAGCAGTGTGTCTGATACAGAAAGGGTCAATGAACTCACCCTGAGGTCGCCATAGGAGATGAGCAGGAAGGGCCCCACCGTCCAGTTAGCCAGGAAGTCCTGGCTCTTCAGCTGGCACCACTGGGCCCCTGTGCCCAGGCTGACCGCTAGCCGGGCCAGGGTCTTGACCACTCCGGCCTGGCAGTGAGACACCTGGGCCTGAGCCCCATGGATCAGCAGGTTCAGACCGTTCTTGCCTGGTGCTAGGGGAGGCAATAAAGAAGAGAAAGCATGATTAAAGACAGCCCGTCCCTTTTTCAGATCATCACAAAATCATCAAAACATTGGCAAAACATATAGAGAAGTGTTAGCAAGTTGTAAATTCATAATTTGAAACTGATACGTAGTGTAAAATTTAAATAATGCACGTATACAACATCTGATTAATAGTCTTTACCTCAGGCTCTTAGCAGTTTGTGTTGAAATATCTGCTTTATTTATTAATCTCTTTATCAAATTATAAAACGCAATGTGAAAAAAAATTGTTCTTTAGAAGGAATCATCTCCAAAGTTTGGTAATTACTCATAAAATTAGGATTTCACACATGCATAATAACCACATAGATACTGTAACAAAGACTAATACTTTTATCGTAGTACGAAAAAAGTCGGTTTGAAATTTAACGGCTGAAATTTTTACATATACAGAAAGCTTCAACATGCTATATTCTTAGAAATGGTCTTGAATCACACTTTCTTCAATTTACGATCGTGACAGACGATTTCAAATTTTAAGCTTGCAAAAGGGACGGACAATCTTTAAGACCAATAGGAACAAAGCTGGCTTTGATGGAAAAATAGATGGTCCTTAGATCAATAGAAGCAAGGAAAGAAAGAGGATAACTGTAAGCAGCTTGACTGACTGGTTAGCAGAGCAAGGGGCTGTTTACTATCACATGATACTGATCCAAGAACTCAGGAAAGAGAGCTGTGGCCTTGCATGATTGCCATTGTTACAGAAGATGGCACTTAAATATGTAGATGGATAGGGACAGCCAATGTCTTTTCCTACAAAATGAATGTGGGCATTGTCAGTGCATTCATGATTATACATTGTCATGATGTGATTGTTCAAAGAAAAAGTAATTTTACACATACATAAGTACAAAAGCTTCATGCAATTTCCCTCTTATAAGAGGCTTTCTAGTCCAGGTACATGTATGCCTTCCACCTCAGCATATGAACTTGGTATTCAAATTGCTTGCCACCCCCTCTCTCTCACTTGCCATAATGTGCTCATTCAAAATCACTTTACTACCACAAATGATTTCCTTGTAATAAGAGCCTTTCTATGACCCAGTCTACGTACGTCCATCTAATGTGATATTTCCTTGTAATAAGAGATTTTCTGTGACCCAGTCTAGGTACATCTATCTAATGTGATATTTCCTTGTAATAAGAGCCTTTCTGTGACCCAGTCTAGGTACGTCTATCTCATGTGATATTTCCTTGTAATAAGAGATTTTCTGTGACCCAGTCTAGGTACGTCTATCTAATGTGATATTTCCTTGTAATAACAGCCTTTCTGTGACCCAGTCTAGGTACGTTTATCTAATGTGATATTTCCTTGTAATAAGAGATTTTCTGTGACCCAGTCTAGGTATGTCTATCTAATGTGATATTTCCTTGTAATAACAGCCTTTCTGTGACCCAGTCTAGGTACGTCTATCTAAAGTGATATTTCCTTGTAATAACAGCCTTTCTGTGACCCAGTCTAGGTACGTCTATCTAAAGTGATATTTCCTTGTAATAACAGCCGTTCTGTGACCCAGTCTAGGTACGTCTATCTAATGTGATATTTCCTTGTAATAAGAGCCGTTCTGTGACCCAGTCTACGTACGTCTATCTAATGTGATATTTCCTTGTAATAAGAGCCTTTCTGTGACCCAGTCTAGGTATGTCTATCTAATGTGATATTTCCTTGTAATAAGAGCCTTTCTGTGACCCAGTCTAGGTACGTCTATCTAATGTGATATTTCCTTGTAATAACAGCCTTTCTGTGACCCAGTCTAGGTATGTCTATCTAATGTGATATTTCCTTGTAATAAGAGCCTTTCTGTGACCCAGTCTAGGTACGTCTATCTAATGTGATATTTCCTTGTAATAAGAGCCGTTCTGTGACCCAGTCTAGGTATGTCTATCTAATGTGATATTTCCTTGTAATAAGAGCCGTTCTGTGACCCAGTCTACGTACGTCTATCTAATGTGATATTTCCTTGTAATAAGAGCCTGTTTGTGACCCAGTCAAGGTACGTCTATCTAATGTGATATTTCCTTATAATAAGAGCCTTTCTGTGACCCAGTCTAGGTATGTCTATCTAATGTTCTTTCCACCTCAACATATTACCCTGGCTTTCAGGCTTTTGGACATGTCTCATCCAAACTGAAAACTAAAGTCTAAAACTCAGCACACTAGCTATTTTATCATTCTCTTCTTTTTTCCCTTCGTCCCATGGTGAGCTGGAAAAAAAATGAAAATGATAAGTCAGACATGTTAATTGAATATTGAAGTGTGGATTGAAAATGACTAACAGTCTGGAAGCAAGGCCACATGTATATCAACTTGGTACTCAAATTGAGATGTTTTACGTCAGATAGCCACAGTGGACTCCCTCATTCTGGCTGTTGGGGTATCGTCAAGAGACTGATCAAACAATGCACGATACTTCCATGGTCGGAAAGAGCGTGTGTCCTGCTGGTTTCATGTAGTATGGACCATACATTATAGAAGCACATGGTACCTGTATATTACTGTCATAGAGATACAGTGAAACGTTCAAATAAAGACTGCTCAGGGCAGACAATCAATGAGGCCTTTATGATCAGGTGGTCTTTCTGTACAAATGGGGCTAGTATGTGTGTGTGTGTGTGTGTGTGTGTGTGTGTGTGTATGTTTGTATGTGTGTGTACTCAAGGAAGGTTCTAAGAAATCTGGGGCCATATTCATGAAACCTTACTAAGCCTAGTAAGTTACTAACTAGGCCAGTAAGGTTTCATTAATATGGCTCCTGTTTTATTAGCGCAACTATGAGAGCGCTTTTCATTTCTCAGTAAATGAGCCCCATTATAGAATAAGGGAGGGTGTTGAACTGGTGAGACAGCAGACACTTCTTCAGAAAATGAATTGAATAATCCAGGAAATCATTGAGCGTACTGCTCACTGTGTAATATCATGTGTGTGGGTGTTTATATGTGTGACTAGGCCTTTGCTCATCTGCCTTCCAACAACCCTCCCCCCTGAAAGGTTAAATCTATTTCACACCCAATCTGATCGACGTTCCCCTCGGCAAGTTGCGCCTAATTTAACGAAACCGATAGCACCAATCTATCAAGAGAGTTTATTGGCTCTTCTTTCTTCCTCCCCCTCCCCCTTCAAAGATAGAGGGCTACTATGAGTTTGTCCTCTCCCCCCTAACATGCCACGCTAGATAGAGGACCGCCGTGTTTGTCAGGCGGCTGCTATTGAAGCACCTGATGTGCTTGATAAACTTCCAGAGATATCCTCCAGGAAGAGAGAGAGGGAGAGCGAGCGAGAGAGAGAGAGAGAGAGAGAGAGAGAGAGGAGAGAGAGAGGAGAGAGAGAGGAAAGAAAGAGTGAGAGAAAGGAAAGTGATAAAGAGAGATACAAAGATAGAATGCGAGAGAGACAGACAGACCTTGGGAGACATGAGAAGAAAAAAAAACATTTAGAGATACAAAGAGAGTACTCGCAAGAAATAAATGGGATAGAGAAATGAAAAGGAGAGAGAGTGGAAGTGAAAAGAGAAAAAGATAAAGATAAAGAAAGAGAACGAGAGGGAGAGACAGAGCGAGTGAGTGAGAGACACACACACAAATAGAGAGTGACAGGGCAGGAGAGAAATAGTTTGATATATAGAGAGAGGTAGAAACTGAGGTGCAGTAGAGAAGGAAAAATAATAAAGAAAGAAAGAAAGAGAATGTAAGCAAGAACTGCAACCTCCACATAATGGGCTGCACTACAATTCCCTTCAATAGATGCAATTTGGATCTCCTTTCTCTCATTCCACCCTCCTACGATCCATTATCATGTCACCACTCCAATCAAGGGGAAGATAGAGAGAGTGACGGAAAGGAAAAGAGGAAAAGAGACAGAGACAGAGACAGAGACAGAGAGGTTGAGAGACGGTGAGGTATACAGAGAGGAAGGGAGGGAGAGAGTGAGAGAGAGAGAGAGAGAGAGAGAGAGAGAGAGAGAGAGAGAGAGAGAGAATTAGTATGACAGAATGAGAAAGTAAGAGAGGCAGAGCCAGGAAGAAATGTTTAGAAACAGAGAGATGAGATAGACAGGGAGAGGGGAAATAAGAGAGAGAGGTAGGTAAAGACTTAAGAGTGATGGCAAGAGGTTCAGCTTCTACATAATGAGCAGTACTACAATTCCCTTCAGTAGATGCAATTTGGATGCCCTTTTCTTGCCTTCCTCGCTCCGACTTCCCATTCATAATCACGCTGCCACTCCCATCAGTGAGGCCATCTACATTTTCATCCAGGGCCAAAATTTGTTTACACACAAAATAGCCAGAAATATGGCAAACATAGTGTATGAAATAACCTGAATTCACACTGAAGACAGCAATCCCTGTTAAATTGCATTTCTGGTAAAAAAAGAAAAAAAAGAAGAAGCACTACAAAATAAATGGTATAATTTTAGTAAAAAGAGCTTGTCATATGTTCGAGAAATACTTCAGTTCTTTCTTCTTTTATTACTATCTCTTTACCAGTTTATATTAGCTGCCGCCAAGTACAGTAATGTTTAATGTTTGCTATACTTTCTAGTTTTCCTGCTTCTTTTGCATCTCAGCTGTGTATCTCTACTACTGCACAAAATGGCTACACATGTACTGCACAGCCCTCACACCATCATTCCCCAACACAAGTGGTCACCACTCAAAGACGTGTATCAACTTCTTCACTACATCTACAGATCATTTGGATTTCTATATAATGGCAGTGAAGATGATTACTGTATACGCCATATATTTTGCGGGATTTTTATTTTCCCAAATTTTGCGAATCCGGACTATTCGCGAATATAACAACATGCAAAATTATGAATATGACGTGCTCGAGCACATGTATTACTGGTACTCCACGATCGCGAAATTGCTGAGAAGTCCTGATCAGCAAAAAATTAGACTCTCAAAATATATGGCGTGTAAAGTACATCAAAAAAATGTTCTTTGTTTACAGCCTATCTCTGTCAGGTCCATGGTACTTGTAAGTATGTGTTCCTAGTCGTTTTAATTTAATTTATTCTTTGTGCACAGTTCAAACATTTTTTGTACAATACACTATACATGTAAGTCACAAACAGTACAGTACATAGCAGTTTGTCTGTCACTCAGAGTCAAACATTTCAAACATAACTTGTCTTGACAAATGTAATGATATGTGTCGATGTGACTATGTGTCACACATACACACGAACATGCATTCACACACACAACCCTGCACACACATTCAGGCACACCCACACATGCATACACACAAATAACACACACATTCACACACATGCACAGCCCCACATTCACATGCACGCACAGGCACACACACCCACAGCCCTGCATACATACCTTCACGCGCACACATACATGCAGAGCAAATAACCATACATAATGTACCTTAATGATTTCCACTTGATCAAGCCCCTTCTTTACACAAAGTTGCATTCACCTCATTTCAACACCACCCACATTCCACAGGGAAAGAGGCATTTCCAAGTGGGTGAACCATGCTTAGCAATTGAGTTACCCTAATTAGGATACGCTGTGGTGGCTAAACCAGCAAGCCTGGAAACTGCAGGTAGGAATTGGGCACACAAATAGGGTGGTCAAACATGCTACAATGTGGACAAAATCTTCTAGGAAAATTTGATGGTATTGCCAATGAGATTGTGAAATGCAAGTCAGTCAAAAACAAGATAAACCCTAAAATATATTAATACTCAATTGCCACTTCGCTGATCAGAGGTAGACATTAAAGCACCATTTCTATAAAGTGTATATAGTGCAAAAATAGAGGACTTTTGAACAGATGTAAACTATGCTCAAAGACCCTAGATAATCACAAAGAGCACTTAGATAAAAGTCCATTATCTTTTTTTATTGAATGCAGTAGTACAGAATATAGCTGCGACACGATCTAGCACCACCTGTTGGAAGATTTTCAAATATAAACTGCTCTTCCATAAAAGTGGCCGTAATCACTGTTAGATTGTACAATAGAAAGCTCTTGGGTCAGATTTTGGGTTTTTTCACCTTCCCTATAAATATCATTTGTTACACCCATCTATGGTAGATGTTAAAAAACCACTGAAATAAAAACAAACTGACGTCATTAATACTTTACCTTCCTTTACTTCTTTGCACTGTTAGGTTAAAAATACAACACATACATGTACTCTCAATGTTTGTTGCCTAATTTCATTACTTTGTCATGCTTCGTACTTGAATTGCTCATTCTGCTTGTCATATCCTGCTTTCTTAACCTTCCACAGTGTCCTGTTCAAATTAGCTCACTTAATTAGCATGGATGGTAGCCTTGAAGGACCTAATTCATCATCAGCAATGCTAACACATGACATATCAGTTGATTGCATAGTATTCTCAGCACCAGCAACATGCTGCACAGTATGGTAGCTTACAAAAATGAAAAAAAGTACAAATTCCAATGTGTCTATTTAGTATGATTGTTTCCATATAAAAATAGTTTTTGGTGACTGTACATGCATGTATAAATGAGGATATAACGTTTTAAGTGTGTACTTGTTACTACAGGCATCGACCAAACACGCCAACAAACGCACAACAAAAATGCAGTTGGCTTGTACATCATATGGCAACAGGCTTCCCATGAAGCATTGCATGCACTTGTTACGAACAGGATCAACCAGACATTTGACACTCCACCACAACACCACCAAAAAAGAAGGAGCAAAAAAAAAAAGGTGATCCCCACCAGAATTGCTTCCCTCGCTCCTGATGCAGATCCTGCAGATAATGATGGGCAAATCTGGCTTCATGAATAGTCTATCTCTATTAGTAAGACGAGGCCAGAGCATGGCTGAGGCCCCGGTATGTGCCTACTAATCAATGGCCCATCTCTCTCTCTTCTCTATTGTCTGCGTTCTGAACCTCTCTGCATCGTCTTTAATTTAATCAGGACATGCCAGTTGATTTATAAGCCGCCATGGATGGGTCATTCGCAAAATTGAATATATGCATTTTCTTCAGCCCTCTCCCGCTCTCTCCATCTGTTTCTCTCTTTCCCTTTCTGTTTCTGTTATGTCTTTCATTTTCTATTTGTATGTCTGTCCATTTCTCTCACCACCCTTTTCTCTGTCTCTCTCTCTCTACCTGTTGATCTCACTCTCTCACACCACACATACACACACACATTACGCTTTCTCTTTCACACACACACACATACACATACACACATACATACACACGCTTTCTCTCTCACACACACACCTTCATTGTCTCTCTATCTCTGTCTCTATTTGTTAACAGGTTTATATGGAAACAATGCCTCCCCATACCACTAAATGCAAATCTGTCCAAAAATACTCAAGAGCTCACAACATTTAAAGAACTACTCATCCATGTTAAAAACAGTAAATGCAGAAACTTCCCAGTCCAAGTATAATTTCCAGCTGAATCCTTTCTGGATGACATAAATTATTCACACAAACTTCTAGCCATGACTGCTGCTGTTTCTACATGTAGATTTATAAGGTGTGCATCTCCATAGAATTTTCATTGGGTGGTGAACACGAGCTGAATACAAATCTTAGACTGGCTTCTGAGTGATGCTTTACTGCAAGAAACATGGCAAGACTGTGATAAGATGACAAGATGGAATGACATGGTGTTGAATACAAATGGGATAATGAAGCAACCATGTGTTATCTCATACATGTATACTGTATTTTTTCACTTCAATTCAATTCTTCATTCATCATATGAAAAAAAAATACATCAAAATAATCATAAGGCTGTTATCATCTATCTACATTACCTTCAATTTAAAAAAAAAAGAGTAAAACTATACCATCAACCATTCCATGTCACATGCAACATGAATCCCTTGCACATTTTATCTCACAAAAAACTTAAAGTTCGGAATCAATGTAAACAAATATCCAGCGTAATCAATACAGAGCAATGACACAAAAGATGCAAAGCAATGTTTGTTCTGCAGGCTTGCGATTCTCATAGACCACAACAACGAGCTTATTCTACAATACTGGCATTCCCTCACTTTCTATCTAGCTGGTCATTTTAACCCTTTCCGTGCCAGAGAAATGGCTGCTCTATGGGCTTCATGTGTAACACTTGTGTGATAATGCATACATGGTTCAAAAAGGGTTAATCGAACATGAGTAGAAAACAGATGCTTTTCATGCTACAACCTCCCAGCAAAGATGTGATAAATGAGATAGAATATCACTTATTAATTATCCGCATGCATGATATATTCTGACCCTGAACCCTCTCTTTAATCCTGTTATCATCCGACAGTCCCTGCTTCTAAACAAAAACAGGATGGGTTAGAATAGCAATTCATATGATACATGGCACTGCAGTCAAACATAATACCGTCCTGTTACCATAGCAACAAGGAAGCACCCATATGCAGGGAAGGATTAGGCTGTCTCCAGGAATATATTGGGACTCCAATCCAGCATAAGTAGTGGATTGTGTAAAGCATTGAACCGACCTTGTTCGATGCTTGAATCTTAGGGATGGACATGGTGCTGTGACACCTGCTGAAGCGACCACCTGTAGACCACCTGCCTTTACAGACCACATTTGTTGCTTCCCTTGATTGAGGGCTGGACATGGTGCAGTATTATGTCTGTAGTGATACTAGTACAATGACACCTGCTGAAGTCACCACATGTATAGAAACACTGCCTGTCCTTAAAGACCACATTCTGTATAAGCGGTTTTTAAAGTAGATTCAGACCACAAGTCTTATCTGCTAAATGGCCTTTCTACGCAGGTACATGTATGGCTGTCAATGCTGGCAGATGAGAGCAGAACATTCTCTTGCTATTATGTTTCTACAAGGACCTACAGAGTAACTAAAGAAGAATATCAATATGACAGCAACAACTGCATATTGCTTATTTCAATTTAAAAAATATGATTTTCCTGTTTGTTTATTATTTATACAAAATTGTATATAATGCAATGGAGCTTGGGATAAGTTTCTCAACGAGACTGCAATCAGTCAAAGGCAATCAGCTCCAGGCCCTTGTAGGCGTTTGCACAGTGACTGACTGCAATAAATTATTGCAATAAATCAGTCAGGTAGCAAGTCCATGTAAGGAAATATCTAATTCCGAGATGTGGATATAAAACAACAGTAAATCAGTGACAATTTGGAGGCAATCAGTTTTATCTAGATGAATGCATTTGTATCTAAAGTTCAATTCTTGAAACAGTGAAAACTGTACATGAAAACCACTGGGTGAGAAAGACATGTGGTCTGTCTAAATAGGTGTCTGAATATTAGTGTGTTGTTCATGTAGACTACAGTACCTTGAAGAATAAGTGCCATGATGCAACACAGGAGATTGGGACTATCCAGCCATGTACATACATCTACTTGTTATTATGAATTTTTTTCCATAAAATAAATTGAAATAAAATGAAACGTTCATGTATGTGGAATAAATCATCCACCAACTGTCATTCTGTATAGAAACATTGAACTGTTAATTGTGGAGAGAGTACATTTATCATAAATATAAAGGTGAAAGAAGTATCTAGAAGGAAGCTTGGGTGAAGGAGTTTAATTTTGATCACGACATCATACATGTACATGTATATGCACAATAGCCAGGTAAGAATTACAACACTCAACTAGTATCTCATTCAAAGAAACAATTACATACAATAACAGTACTAGGTGTACAAAAATGTACAATATGTTATACCCATGATTAAGCCAAAATTAATCACATGTTCTTAATTCAACAAGATACCCTGTATGTAAAATATAGCACAGGTATTCATCCTCCAGCAAAAAAAACATTTACAGCTTTACACTAAAACAAGCCTATGAAGCCCCACTATTTGACCCGCACAGAGATTTAATACATGCTCCCTAAAAGCCCTGCAGTAAAAGTGACCACTCAGCTTAATTTCATCCAAGGGCTTCAAATGAAGCTTTAATGAATTTTGCACTTTTCAACGCAAGCCACGATTAAAGGCATTGATATGAATTTATGACAAGTATGTGGTAAAAGATCGTATCCACAAAAATATATTTGTTAAATAAATGTTGTTGGCCATTTAACTATATGTTGTCATCATTACTTACATGGTACATATGTTTACATTCTAAATGAGCATAAAATCAAAATGGAAACTTTCCATTGAACATTAAATACCAACATGTAATTCTAAATAGATAAAATATGTACAATTCAACACTGTACTATTGTTAGAAAGCCCTTGCACTATTCCACCTACACATATTCATTGAAGTAGAAGATCTACAATTTATGGCCACGTTGATATGGATGTAAACGTAAGGACTATGTTCGTACATTACAATGCACTACACAAGCATGCAGTACTACAGTGCAAGTGTTAAGTGAAGAATGTGGCCTCTGTATTCCTGTAGCACATGAGCATTATAGCACACACACTTGTGTATGTACAGCCCTCCTCCTTACAGCTTGCTACCTGTCAGCTTCTAAATGCAGAGCCTGATGCACTTCAATGCAAGAATAGCATTAAGGAGAGTGAGCTGAGGTGCTGCATTACTGAAGTCTCCTACCCCTCCCCCCCCCCCCCCACCCCATTCCCCTCCCCACACACTCCTCTGGACAGTGAGCATCATGCCATAATTAGCTTGCAGATACAGACCCTTGTCAGACAGTCTGAAATACAGAGGGTAATTTCTTTGTTTCAATCATAACTCTGCACATCGGACTTGCAATCAATTCAAATCAATTACAATTCCTTATAAGACAGGGCATACTACTTGTATAGTGAATTACTTCTTGGCGGGCTTTGATCCTTGTCATCAATAGATCTAAAATACATAGGAAAATGGTTCCTTTCAAATGAGCAGCTTTTACAATTTGTGTATAAGAAGCTGTTGAACAATTCCATAGGGTTTTCCTTTGTTCATAATCCTGATGATCAATATTTTTAGCAGAGGAAAAACAAATCTTTTTCGTGATAAATCTTCAAGACAGCTGTCTTTGCGGCTTATGGTTGACTTGATTAAAGTGGTGCGTCATTCAACTTCTGTTTTAAATACACAAATATGATAAAATCATAATTTTCCAGGACATTAAGCAGCAAGGCCTACATAAAACCTCCTTCTCTCTTGCCGGATCTTACCCTGCTTCCGGTGAATACACCTGTTATCCCCAAATTCAGCAGGGTATCGCGATCAAGGCATGGCGACATTCCTGCTACATGTACTTCACCGCGTCATTAGGCAAAATGTCAACCGATCCCAGGAGAATTTTGCATGTCTTCCACAAACATGGATGAAAAAAGAGAGAGGAAACGATCGCAATGCTAATGAAATCACATACGTAAGGCAAGTAGGTCGGGTGGCTTGCATATGGAGCGTTTAATCTCAGATGTGCATGTACCACTATGTACACTCAAATGGTACAATATGGATCTTCTACAGTAAATGGACACAGATTTACCCTAAATTGTAATAAAAATCCTGATTAATCTACATTTTCAAGAAGTGAGAAGAACAGAAGAAAGGTATTTTGAAAACCTTTCAGTGTGAAGAGATCATAGTGGGTGTCTGTCAAATGTTACATGAACATGATTGAAAGAATTCATGTGTTTGCAATGCCAGGTGGATTTATTTATACAACCCCTCATATCCTGAAACACTTTCAAATACATGTAAAAAATCTGACAGGAATCTTATGTAAGATGTAAAAACATTTCACAGACATGTTACAGGACTAACACTTTTCCTTAACCATTAGCCACTATCATAATTCTATTTTTTTCCCTGTGATATACATAAGAAAGTATATTTAGATACAAAAGAGGGACATTTTTCTGGTATGTCCCTGTATTATGTAGACTAATCAGGATATTTGATACAGGAGATTTTATTTCAGTACATGTTTGCAGAGCAAACTGTTACGTGTCTGTCCTTTGACCATTTGCTGTGGAAAGACTCATTGAGTCTCTCTCCTTGCATTGAGTACAAGGATGTGTAGTCGTAATGACATTTCTGCTTCAAAACATCTTTCCAGTCTGGTGCTACAACAGAGCTCTCATGCATAAAATGAAGTTCTGGGCCCCGGAACATAAAGGTTTGCGATCAATCGCAAAATGGCAATGGCCAATCAATATCATTGTTGCATGCCCTTTTTGTTCAAAAGATTAACCAGTAACCAATCAGAATTTGTCTTTCAAATTTGCGATTAAGACAGGGTATAACAGACCAACAGACTAACGGAAAAAGTGATTACGAGGTCCCATTCGATCTTCATTCAGGTGAGACAAAAATACAATATTCTGCAAAAAGTTTGATTGATATTTACATCATTCTAGTTACAGGTATCATGTAGTACCTGTACGTATGCACCATGGACAGTTGGCGTATAAACAATTAGAACACATCGTGAAATGGAAGTACTGGCTGGTGACCTTGTCCTCGTTTCCTGCTGGGGGTCACAGCAGTCACATGGTGATCTGGTTTTGCATTGCATTGTGGTCAGGAAACAAACAGACCTCACCATGCTCTGAGGCTTCTAAACGAGGTGAAAACATCCCTTTTGCAGACAACCCCACATTTATTTCAACATTGCTTGCACCAGAAGCACAGAATGAAAATGGAGAAACATTTCCAGACGTTTTGGTTGCAATGTTGAAATAACAAAACATTTCTGCATTTTTTCAATAAATTATGAACACGGGCAGTGTGGCATCGCCAACTTATTAAGTACATGTACTTAAGTCTGGAAGATGTAATGGGCTAGGAGGGTGAGCACAATCTAAGAAATCTCAAAGATGGTGCAGGTTGTGTCCATTCACATGCCAAGAAAAAGATGTGAGAATGAATCCATATGAATAATGCATGTTATAAAATGGGCTAAAGAATCTCTGCAATCTGATTGGTTAATTACCGTGCATTTATTTTACTGGCAGCACGCGATATCAACATGATATCGCGATACCAAGAATTAATATTATCGATATGTTGGTTACGCTAGTGGCGGCACCCACGAATCTCGAGAAGCTTTGATAAAGTTAGGTGAAGAATTGAAACAATTTTTGGACGATACAGACATTGTCAGTAAGTACAAACTTACCCCAAAGTATCGAACACTCATTTTCTACAATCAAATGCTCTGCAGAAGTGAAACATGTAAATTTGGAAGGTATTTCTAACGGAGAAGTGGACGAACTCATGACTGAATTCTATGCTGTTGCAGCACTGTGTGAGATTGTGCTGCGCTGAGTTGACCACTAATGTGTGTTACGAATATGTTCGTTTGGGCACTCCATGCCACTCTGGACAATCGCAGTAAATTGCAGTACTAGTACATCGGTTTTTACTGATATGAATACGTCTTATAAGTGGTTGTTATCGAATTAAAGCTTGATAAATCTGGTAGTTCTACACATAAAGACTCTATTTCTCTACTTGACTATGGAGAAAATCATGTCATATTTTAGCTCTGTTATTTGGACACTTACGGACTTGTCAACGAAAAAGTAAAACGATTTTAGTCTTGGCAGATTTTCCTATCATTGATGATGAAGATGGATCCCTGCAATCTGACTGGTCAATCACAGCCATGCGTCTGGTTTATTTAGCCATACCGAAATCATGGGTAAATTTGTCTATGAAAAAGTTAGATTTCCGCATGTTTTTTCAATTTTTTGCGCTCATCTTATAAAACAAATGATGCACAGGCATATTTCATGGATCAGTAAGAATTGGAAGCACTCGTTTAACTTTGGAAATGATCTTAAACGCACTCGGCTGCGCCTCGTGGGTTAAATCATTCAAAAGTTACTTGTGCATCCAATTCTTACCGATCCACTCATTCCTGTGCATCATTTGTATATATTGTTCCCTAGGGACAGACAGAACCCAATTAAGAAATCAGACAGAGATACTGTGATGCCAGAGGTAAGGAGGAGTGGAGATAGGGAAAGAGGGGTACAGAGAGGGTTGCAGAAAGAAAGAAGAGAGGGCAGAACACTGATATAGAGGGAGAGAGTTGGGAGAGAGAAGTATGTATAACCCCGTTCATATACCATATCCGTGATAATACCGCTATAATTACCGATGCACGTCGGTAAGCAAGTTTCCAGCGAGCCGCCAAATGCACTGTTCATATGTATATACCCAAAAAGTCGTAATATTGCAGTGTTTTGGAGAGCTGGACTCTTTCCAAACCGATGGTGACATATTCCGCTCAGCAATACGAGCAGTGAGATTAGCGACCCACATGCCAGAGCACAACACTTATGGCTATTTTGAGGATAATGTTTATAAGATTCGCTTACCGCAATATTGTGGTATAATTACTAGGTCTCGACCCGCGAAATAGCTGGAAAATATGTGAAAAAAGAGGAAGCAAATACCGCATCATTTGAGTGATTCATGTTCATATACGCAGCTATCAGTAATGAATCAGCAAATTTGCCACAAATAGTGCACCTTTTTTGCGGATAGGTGGTGTATAGGAACGGGGTTAGAGAGAGAGATAAAAACAAGAAATGAGGGGAGATAAAGAAAGAGAGAGGGAGAGAGAGAGATAGAGGGAAGGGAGAGAAGGAGAGGGAGAGAGAGGGAGAAGAAGAGGGAGAGAAAGAAAGACAGAGACAGAGAATAAGAGAAAGAGAGGGAGAGGGAGGGAGAGGTAGAGGGAGAGAAAGAAAGACAGAAAGAGACAGAGAATAAGAGGAGAAAGAGAGGGAGAGAGAGAGAGAGAGAGGGTGAGGGGAGGGGGGTAAGAGAGAGAGAGAAAAAAAAGAGGGATAGGAGAGAAAGGCAGCTAGAGTGAGATAGGAGGGGGGAAGGGTAGGGATGGGGATTGGGCAAGGGAATGTGGGAGGTAGAGAAAAATGCTGTGACATACATGTAGCAGTGACTTAATCCAAAATCACTGAAGGACACAATCTTTATGTTATCACGAGATAGATTAGAGCATGACTTTATTTATTCTATCCAGTATGAAAGGTAAATTATAAACAATAAGCTTACCCAGGAGTTGCTGTGCGTTCAAGTTACTGTGATTGCACAAAAAATCATAATTTTCATAATCTCTTTCACAAGTATAAAGATGTGCCGAGCTATTTCAGGTAGACACATAAAAGGTCATATTCATTATGATATTCACATTGAGAAGTCACCCGCTAACCTTCACATTTAAATAGATGTGATGTCTCACCATGATGCACCAAGGAAATGGCTTCATGTGGTCATGTTCAGATAACTGCTTTATCAGAGTAGAGAAACCGTGTGAACACCCCATAGCAATGCCATTGCACGAGTGAAACCACTCAATGAGAACACACCTTAAAGGGGAATATCAATGTGTGAGAAACGTTCCCTTTCACAATATTTGCATCCCCACCCTACACACACACTCTGAAATACACCTCTCTCCCCTCTCCACCTCATCTTCTCACTGGTCAAACTACATGTACACCAGCTCTCTGCTTCTTTCCGACATTACGATCTGTGATCTCCCACCCGCTTTCTTCTCTCCATATCTGATGCAATACTAAAAACGATATTGTGACCATGTCGAGTCTTGTGTACATAAGCTATTCATCGTCTCCTACATGTATCGCCTGTACCTGCGAGCCTCTATCTTTCTCCACCAGTCTACTTATCCCACTTGTCTTTCATGTGGCTGTATGGACTACAGAGTAAATTTGCCTGGTCTCTCTCGACACTCATCGGGCCTCCCTTATCAGTGTGGCTGAGAACCACTTAAACGTCTGGGAATGAATCTCATCCCACCTTGTACGCTTTGCCCCAACCTCCTCACATCAGCCCACAATATGTACCTGACTCAGATATGCAGCCTCATTTCAACTAGCCTGTTTTCCAGGCTGTTCATCATTTCTAATCCAAACCAAAAAATACAGTCTACATGTAGTATTCATAAGACTAGTCCCTTTATCATTTGCCTTTTTTAATAAGTCCCTCCTAACCAGAGAACAAATTGAGAATGATGAGTCGACTGCTGCAGGACTCCTCGATTGAATAGTCTGGGTTAGAAATGCCTGAATGCCCGAGTGCCTGGCAGCCAGCCTCCTTTTCCACCTGTACTTCATTTTGAGTACAGTATTACCTCGTAAACATTTTCATCAGCATGTTAATCATTTATCATCTACTGCAGATGAGTGCTGTTGATGTGAAATGATGTAATCTCTGATCTCCTTTTGCCCCTTTCTCTCCCCATGACCTTCTCCTCCCCCCCTCTCATTTTCTCTCTCTCTCTCTCTCTCTCTCTCTCTCTCTCTCTCTCTCTCTCTCTCTCTCTCTCTCTCTTATCTGCCTATCTTGTTCTATCTATATGTCTGTTGGTGTATTCATCTTTTCCATCTCTTTCCACTTTTTTCTTTCCTCCTTTCTCTATTCATTTACATGTTATATAGTTATCCCCCTCTCTCACATAATATGTGAAATATTTGACATCCAGCCTGTTAAATAGTGATTATCTATTGCAGAGCTTATTGAAAAACAAAATGTTTCCACCTTCCTCCTATCTGCCTGTCTCCCTCTTTGTCTCTCTCAAATCTCATATGGGAAATTATTTGTTGTGTTGCTGTTAATGAGCAACTGCTCTCTTTGAATCCAGATCTCTACCATCTTTCTATTCTGTTCTTTCCTTTACTTGTGTCACACATGTATTGTTCATGGCGTACTAACCCAGATCCTCTCCTCCTATACACCTTGTTCATTATTGAACATGTGCTGCAGATCAATGCATACAGTAATTGCACTATTTACCACGTGCTGTAGATCAGTGCATAACTGCATTATTTAACAAGCATGATCTTCGTCCATTTTTGTTTGTATCACACATCCTCTCTGTAACAACTTATATTCTTCTCTCTTACCATCTTACCCTCTCTATCTAGTCTAATGAGGTTATAATCTATTGAGGTTTATCACATCAACTCTCTCTAAAGTTTGAAATGACAGGTTAATCTCCCCGAACTCAGCCTTAACCTTCTCAATCCCATGGGAGCACATAGTCAGTGTGTAATAACTCAATATGATTTCCAAGGCTTAGATGGTTAATCAATTTTTCTCTCTTGATCACTATTTTCTCGTTCTGTTTCCCTGCCTTGAGCACATACGTACATTTAAGCTAAACATTCACATCAATATCTTAATATCTACTGTAGATGCCTGCTCACTGCATGGATTCTTCCCAAATCTCTCTCTCTCCTCATTTACTTGTATGCCTGTCTCTGTACACATGCAGTGTGAGAAGTGCATCACATAGCTACCACTCCTGCTATTCATCTGCTATTCAACACACACAGTTTTTACAGGATTAACCTCTAACATGCATCTTGCCTTCTGCTCCTCCAATTGCATCCCCTTTTATTAGGTGGTCTGTCGCAAATGACAGATCACCTCTTAATTTTGTCAGAATTTTCTTTCTCTTTATTATTTTTATCTTATTTTATTCTATCACCCCCACTTTGTTGTTACACACATAACTCGTTAATTGCATCCATCACTTTTATTGAAATTGTTGTCACTTCTTGTCATTAATGTTTCTTATAGGAATAACATTTTCAAGGTCATATGATCATGATGTCATCAACAAGCACTTTAATGAATATCTATTACATTTTTCTCTAGAATGGATCATTGGATCACAATGAAATTTGAGTAGACAATCAATTCCATTACAAAAAATGTGCGTGTACACATACATTGTACATTAATGCATAAAACGCACATGCAAAATTTAGCCCTTAAATTTATCTTGACGTTATCATATTGCCAAATGAATCGAAAAACTGAATTTTTTTACCTGTTTTTGCGTATCTCAGTAATCCAGTATCAATTTTCTCCCAAATTTTATTAAGTTGTAGGCGAGACATTGCTCTATGGTGAAGTTGCCTTCATTTTTCATTAAGAACACATCATCATGGTGTAAATTTTGATGAAAGCATTATAAATGTCAAAATCTCCCATATTTATGTGTAATGTCAATGGGAGGGGCATTCATTTCAAATTATGAAATGACGCAACGATCTTCTATGAGTTGTATTTCCCTAATCTTTGAGGCTTTTACTCTGAAATTTGAGTATGTTATAGCTGATTCTACTAGCTTTCGTTTTTTAATCAGATGTCGGTATCATGGCAAAATTTCAGCTTGAATATCAATTTCTAAATCATTCTAGCCCCTGCTGGGCATTACACGTTAAATGCATGGGAAGATTTGTGGATGAATTGGTCAAGAGGCAATTTTAAGAACGTGTGACCCTGGTTTGAATCCTGGAGTGGGTAGGGTCATTAATTCATTCCTTTTCCAATGTGATTTTTGCCTCCTTCTTCTACTCTCTCCCTTACTATGTCATCCTCTTTACCATTTTTATTCTCTCGCCCCTTTATGATACATGACTATTATCTATCTTTTAATAGCACAAAGACGTGACCATTTTAGGCAAGTTTGTGAAATGTTAGTTATATATTGTAGGTGCGCTACGAGCTTTCTTCAGCATTGACCCTGATTTTTAATGAATAGATAGTGTCAACATGCATTTGTCAGCTATGTCTTTGCATGAATTTGCTCTAACAGACCACCCCATGCTTGTCTTCAAGTATTTTGCATTATCTTTGTATTTCTCTATTGTATCGCATTGAATATTTATTGTCTAAATGCTCGATTCTGTATACTGCCATACGACCATACAATAAATTACAATGTTTTGCATGATTTTTAAGGGATGCTCATGATTGCTCATACTAAAACCTTCCCTCAGTTCCTTCATTCCTTTTTTTTGCTACACCCTTACACTCTGACACATACCAAGACCCCCCAACCAACTCCTCACCCCTGCACACACACACGCACACAAACATACAAAGACATACTCACACATGCACAAACGGAGAGAGAGACACACACACACACATACACACAAACACAGGCACAACATGAATGAGTCATTTCCAGCATAGATAATGAGACACAGCACAGCGGGGCAGTCAATAGATGGAAGGGCAGTCGGCTTATTCAGAACACGACTAAACATCAATCATGGCGGATACCACCACCGCTGATGAAAAGATGCTTCAAAGCATTCCCCGGCGACTTCCAAATTTAGTGACGCATTCTCATTCGTTCGTGACCACATTTTCCCAAATGTCACGTTTTGTGGCCACCGCACATTGCTCAAACACATAAGCACAGATTCAGAGCACAGACAAATCTCTACACCCAGGTCCACTCTTAATTGTATATGCATAGCCTACATGTATAACACAACTTTTAAATGGGAAATCGATGCATGAGTATGCACTGCACATACTGAATTTGGCCAAATTAGTTTGTAGTTTATGCTCACTTTTAATGACATGCTTACTAAATGTCAATCACAACACAATGAAAAATGAAAAGAAATCTACATGAACTCTAATGCACATTCCTGTTACCAAGGAGCTTCTTCAGATGAAGAACCATCAGCCGTTTAATCAATGCAGATTCATTGTACTCTCTTTGGAGTAAAAAAATAGGCTTTTTATAAATTTTATTAACTTTCTGTATGTTTTGCTTGGAATTGAGGCATTCAAACCAAATAGGATAAGCAGAAGATTTGGGAGAAATAATCTCACCCCAGATGTTTGTGCAGTTGTAAGACGTAATGCATGTACTTACACTGCATCTATAAAGATTTAATCAAGTAAAATTGTCACAATAAAGTTAAACATGATTTTATGTTGTAGCAGGAAAGTGTCGATTTCACACCTCATCATATTCCATTAATAAATTGATCCAACTGTTACCGGTACTATCATTTTCCTTTTTTAAAGTGAACATGAGATACATGCCCAGCAGCGCTCAAACTACAATTTTCGCCTAGAAACGTATCAAATGACATATTCTCTTGTTCTCATCTTTTCCATTACAAGGCCTACATGACATAACAACCAGTTCATCATTGAAAGTTGAAATATGCATGCTTAGTATGCCTGACCTATTGCACTATCCAGATGAGCACAAGCAATTGCATACTATCCTATGGTTAATACTTATTATATCCCTTCTATGAATATTCATGAGTATTCCAGGAACGTGATTGGTCAATACAGAATACAAAATAATTTCACTATCTTTGCCTCGGCTCAGAATAGTTTTTACATGTACTATTTTTTCCTGGGGAGCACTGCGCATGCTCTATTTACTATTTTCTTCCTTGGCACTACCGTGCATGCTCTCTACCTGGTAACAACATTTGTTTTGACTGGGAGCACACAACCCACCGCGCACTGTGCACTATAATTTACGCTCGCTCAGTTCAGACCATACCCAGATTGTTAACAAACATGGCGACCTCCAGTGACCGAGTTCAGTTTGACTTGCTGCAAGGGGCAAATATTGAGGACTTTATTGCATCTATTGACAGTTCAAATATGAAGAAAGTGAGTAAATTTGGCGTGGATATTTTTCGTGAATATTGCCATCTTGACAGACATCAAATTTTGTTGTTTTTGTTTTACAAAAGGAATATAAAACCTGCGGTCTCGGGGGAAAATAGTACCACATGCCAACCACTTGTCTTCATCGAGGGGACCAATACTATTGGCAATACATTCTACAAAGATCCCAAATAAAGATCTTAAAATATTTGATTTATATCCTTCATTAATATATTCTTTGATCATTAATTGGATCCTTACCAAGGACCTTGTGATAGTGTCCATGCTCTAAGCTCTGAACTTATAATAGATGTACACATTAACAATTCAACACATTTGTTTGATTAATTATGTAACTATCATGTTATATCAAGTTATAGTATTTTGACTATGTTCTCTCAGATCATATCATAATAGATATCTCATCTATTTTTTATTTATTTGTATTATATTCATCATAATATAAATGTACAATGATTATGTTATATAAATCTCCATATTATGGTATCACACTGTAAAGCTCATAGAGCAAGGACTCTTGCTGGCATTGATTGCACATGGTAAATAAAAGTCTACTTGGTATAGAAAGGGCTGATTTTCCAAACGTTGTGGTGAGATAAAAGAGAATTGCAGAGTATGGTGAACTTACAGCAGAAATAACCAGAGGCGGGAGCTGCTGTCGACAGCTCTTGACGATGATCTGTCAACCAGATTTGAAACATCGAGCCAATGGCTCTTTTCAGGGCTAACCTAACCTCTCTGAAAGAATACTCTGATTCTCTCCCTCTCCATTCTATATTCTCTCTCTTCTCACTCACTCTATGAGGAGCTCTTTTTACTTAGAGCTACTCTGAAAAAATAACCAAAAAGTCCTTTTACAGACTAACACATAAAACTCATCGCAAATGATAATTCAAGTCACATTTCATAAGGATACTTCACGTATCCTTATGTTAACGCTGCAAGTTAAGCTGTCAAGGTTTAACATTTACCATCCATCTCAAGTATGTACATAAAATCTATGTTAGCATATTGATGTCAACAGATGATACCATTTGCAAACTGACATTCTCCACCTACATTATGTATAACACAGCTAGCACACAGGAGAAAATGAAGTAGGACAGACTGAGGCACCAGCATGAGGCCAACTGAAAATATGTAGATGGAATTTCTGACATGAACCACAGCAGGAAGAGAGGAACAGAGAGAGAATAAAGATAGATGAGACCTCCTGAGAGAAATAAATGAAGACACAGAAAACAAAAGACTTACATGTAGAAACAGAGGGGGAATGAGAGAAGGACACTGTAAGATGCGCACACACACACAAACACATTTACACAAACATCAAAACAAACATCTGATAATGGTAAGACTATGATCGTGCCTGGGCCATGTTGCACATAGATTTTCAAATGATTGTAACTTACCATGGCAATAGCCAATGAGCTTTCATTATTGTATCTGTTGTCATGGTAGTTACCATTGATGGTAAGTAGGAATTATTGAAAACCTATATATGTGACATTGTACTGTGCTGGGCCCCTGGGCCCCTGGGCCAGCCCCCCCCCCCCCCCCCTCTCACCTTTGGGTCTGCCGGTAGCACCAGTGGGCATCATAGAGTGGTGTTCTACGGCCCTGAGGAAGCAGAGCAGCGGTAGGATGGAGCCATGAAGCAGCTGACATGTCCTGCTTTCCATCTGGCCTGGCTGCAGGTGAGACAGCAGACACTTGTCTGTGCGCATTGATGCCAGCACCTGGCACGTGCCTGTAGGGGGTGGGTGGAGGAAGATAGGAGTTTAACCCTTTCAGTGCTCGAGAAGCTTATTACTTGTGAATATATTCACATCACACACATCACATCATACATCACACACACACACACCCTATCCCTTCCCCTCACCTGCCCCTCCCCAACCCCTCCCACAACCCTCCCCTAACCCCTCCTCTACCTCCACCCCTACCCCTCCCCACCCCACCCATACACACCCACCTCTGTCCCAAGCAGCCAAGATGGTAGTGAGTTGAAGAGATATAGCCAGGCTTTGCAGAGCCTCCTATCACACAAACCCCACCCCCTCCCCTTACCCAACCCTACCCCTAACCAATCCTAACCAACCCCCTCCCCTACCCCAACCACTCTCCTCAACCCTCCCCTAACCCTACCTTCACCCCTACCCCTCCCCATCCAACCCTTACACACCCACCTCTATCCCAGGCAGCCAAGATGGCAGTGAGTTGTAGAGATGTAGCCAGGCTGTGCAGAGCCTTCAATGCGCCCTGGGATAGTCGGTTCTTTTGCTCTGCAAAGCAATATCACAAGACGATAAAAAAAAATAAACAAATGTTATTCAAAACATTTTCTATTGGGTGTATTCAGGAATACTTAATACTAAAAATATTGTACATGTGCATGTTTATTTTGCAGTAGTCTTCTCGTACCATTCAACCAAAAATACATGATAAACACTCAATTGCATTTGCTATTGAATTGCATAGATTGCAGAAATCAAAGATTGAATTAATCCATTTGCAAATCGTGTTACTGTACTTCTTGCAAAATGCACTTGTGAGAGAAAGTATGCGGCATATACATGTAGTTGTCAAACAAAAGCAAATGTTTTCCCAAATGTACAGCCATGTGCATGTTATCACTCTTCACATAAACAAACAATTCATCTCTGACAGTGAATATGGAATTGTTTGTTTACACATACAGTCCACTTCTGCAGATTAATTTCCTCTCTTGATGCGTATGCATGTGTATGCTAGTTCTACATACAAATTGAAAAGAATTTGGTTTGGCACAGAGAGAGTAATCAAATGCAGAATAACTGAAACCACGATCAGATGGGTATTAATTATAATGAGCTCAGCTTTGCCCATCAATTTCCAGGAACAGCTCTAATGTTCCTTATGCATACTACTGGGCAGTAATTAACTTGGTAATTGCGAGGAGGAATTTAATACAAACTATGAATTATGCATGAAGTTTATAGCAGTAGGGATGCTTCAGTTTCAGTCATGGAGAATTTTAGCTTGTCATGACTGTGACTGTTACTGTGGGTGTGACTGGCAGCTGCTCTTAACAATATGACACATGTACACTACAGCTCAAATGAATTGGCACAGGTAAAGGGAAAGTGAAGAAAGGGAAGGAGCAGCAGTTGTAAACCGCTGTATATTTTGTCCAGTTCAGCATGAAACATGATGCTTTTTAGGCTAAAGCGGCGTATTTCATGCTGAACTTGATGAAATATACAGTGATTTAAACCTGCTACTCCTTCCCTTTCTTCCCTTTCCCTTTACCCGTGCCAATTCCTCTGAGTAAGAGTACATTTACGTAATTGCTTCAAATCTTCCTAGATGTTACAATAAGAAATTTAGATTCCACGCCACAGTCACAGTCAGAGCAATCTAAAACTCTAGAAGCTAATGACTTGGTAATTGTGGGTAGGAATTGAAGACATAACTATGAATTATGCATGACCTTTAAGACACGGGGATGCTGAAGTTAATACTCAGTTTAAGATCCTTCCATCTGACACTGTATGCGGTGAGGTACATGAAGCATGGTACACCACTCAATAACTACATGCTGGTTTTTTTGCAAGGGTTTTCCTTTTGTGACTTTGATAAATCACTTTAGTCGCACAATTAAAACAACACACAAAATATTGCCACATACATGTAACATTAAATGCACTTACGGTGCAGCAGTGCTAGAAAAGATAACATTTTTTCCACTGATGCATGTTATGAAGAGGACAATATGATGTTATACTACATGTTCTTTGAAGGTTTCCATGGTAAGAGTGTACTAATAAATACTCATTTATTTAAAAAAAAATAGTAAAACTTTCTGTAACACTATGTAATAGTTTCTTTCTGGACATTTGGCCCAGATAAAAAAAAAAAAAAGGAGAAGAAAGGAAAAGAGTGAAAAGAGGGATGATTTATCAAACAATTTCTTATAACACACAAAACTGGTTATAGTTTTAGTTTTTGATATTTAAATTGAAATTGAATGAGGTGAAATGAAAGTAAAAGGAGAAGGTGATGCTGAGAGTTGTGAAACTAGTCACAAAGTGGTTGAACAATGTAATACTAGTACCCTAAACTAGCCTAAATATCCTACATGAATTGTAATTTCTAGTGCAACGGGGACAACACAAATGTCTCCAAATGTACAATGTCTGTACGCACACACAGACACTTAGCCTACACCTGTACAAGACGCTTGAGAGATGGACACTCCACCACATGTAGAAAAATAGAAATGCACCTTTCTCTCTTCTTCAGTGACATTAGATGGGAGATGTCCGTCAATGGAAATCAAATTTGTTTGGGGCTGTGGAGAATGTCATGCTATCACCCTCAAATGGGTCACCCATAGAAACCCATCCTCCATGTTAAGAAGTGGAATATATCGATCGTTTTGGGACTGAAGCCCAGAGAAAAAACATCTACAAATCAAGCTCAATAGGTAACTATAGCAACTGCCTGTCCATGTTACGGTTACAAGGATTTCTACTGATTTAAGTGCACACATGTATCCCAGTTTGTTATTCTGTTGATAGTAATCAATAAAGTTCTGTTATCATTTACATACATGTTCAGGTACATCTTGGCTTGAACTAGGTAAATGTATACGATGTAAGCACTCATAATTCTTACTTCCTCCTTCAAAACATAAAGACTCATCAGTAATGAATTATCTTTTTGTAGTCTTACATCTTTCTGTCCAATTCCACTATCAGGTGGACATTTGTACCAAAATCCATATATGGCTAAAAATTTTGGCATAATTTTATATTTTTCCTACTGTATAAGTTGTTTGTATGGAACATTCATTTAACCTGATCATAAGATGGTCTTATTCCAATATAGGACTATTTGTATTGCAAATATGATTAACTTGGAAGTTTGATTTTAAAGGCACTCTTTGAAAAGAGAATGATGAAAGATGAAAGATCAGATGATTTTACTTGGTTTGCAGAAGAATTGAATGAATCAGAAATAGATAAATAGCTTTAATTAACCACGTTAATCACTTGACCAACTGTAAGAAAACTATCAAACCATTATGTGAAAACCAGACATTTTCACTCATAGGAAAAGAGCCAAATGTATGTTACAAGTTAAATGAATGTTCATGAATTTCAAAGTGGTAAGTTCTACGTAACTTTTTCACTCATGCTCCATTCGAGTGCATGCTTTATGCAAAATTATATTTTGAGTGAAGTCTTTTTTTTTCATTTAATGATTCTAAAAAACAAACAATTTCAATCACACTGAATTCTGATAAGTAATTTCATGCATTATGATATCAATAACAAGCAAAAGAGAAGCAGAAAATGAATGATTGCATCAGAATAATAAGTTCTTTTACCTTTTGTACACGAGGCTTCCATGACCCACACCAGTGTCATGGCAGCAAGGTCATCGACCTGCGATATATGACCTATGACCTCGTCCCCCTGTTCAGTGCCGTGGTTCTTCCAGAGCACCTGTCTGAGTGCATTGCCCAGGTTGGCTCCAAACTCCTGCCATAGTCCCTCAAAGTACAGCCCACACAGCTGCTGTCTGGTGCCCTGGGTCAAGGAATCCCCCCAACGCACTGACTTACGATGCGAGCTGTCCTGCCCTTTCCCCCTCCTCCCATTGCCTGACATGGCAGAGGATGCGGCCTTTGACGAGTCTGTCGACGGCGTTAAAGTGCTGTCCCTGCTGGTCTTGACGACCTGCCGCTGCAGGAGGTTGGTTGACGTGGCGACTGCTCCGAGGAGCTTAACGATGAATTCCTCCTCATACATCTCAACGTGGCTGAGCGGGGAAGTCCTCCCAGATAGGTCCAGGGATTTGCTGTCCTTCAGGTCCCACATTGCACTGATGGCAGAGCCGGCCGATTGCAGGAGCAGCGAACTCGCCTCACTGTCCGCTTCATCAGAGAAGCTCTCCGCTAAGCTACTATAGTACTCAGGCCAGTCAAACAAGAACCCGGGGGTCTTAATGGCAGCAAGGAGTTTTGAGTTTGCCGTAAGGAAATGAAGCGTCCGGATTGCAATTGGGCGCGACCGCTCTTTGGCCAGGATTGTCAACAAACGATTACATGTGTACGGTGCACATGATAGAACACAGCCATCGTGATTCAGGAAAGGACTGCTATGAGATAGCTGTGCAAACAACGCTCCTGTCATCAAGGGTGGGAAAGATGACCTCTCAAACAACACAGGATGCCTCGACAGCAGACGGTTGAACTCTTCCATTCCTCTTCCAACATTGAACAACAATTCCTGTGACATTGAACTGGCATGGTTAAATGCTAGCACCCGAAGGCCTGTGTATATAAGCCTATGAAGCCACCACAGCACACAGTCCCTCCAAAAGAACAGCGTGGTGCTCATGTTCACAAGATCGAGACGGAGTTGCGGAAGGAGCAATTTCAGCCATTTGTCCGAGTGCAGCTGATGCTGGATCGACGCCCAATCATTAAGCTGTGTCCGTAAGTCTTCACACAGACTTGGCAAGTACTCTAGTTTTGTGGTTGGATCCGAGCAGGCACAGGCCTCCAACGACTTCAGCGTGTTCTGCTCGGCTAATACGAGTCCCTGGAGGCTCGTGACAAGTTCCCGCATCTGCGACGCCCGGTACATGCAGTCCCGGATGAGCTGCAGCCGGGCGCGTCTTACGAGGAGAGCGTGCAGGTCAGAGTAATGGTGAGCGATAGCGACGCTGTATTTGTTGTGGATGAAGGCAGACGACACCCGGCCTCTGGTCCGCAGACAAGGCCGGTTCTGAGGCTTCAACAGCTCAAAGCACTCTTCCAGGATGTGGACGCTGTGCGAGATCTCCTCCTTGGAGTACTGGGGGAGTCCTGATGCTGCACCCTTGGGCGTCGACCTGGGTGGGGTCGCAACTGGTATCGCTGCGGGTGATGGCAGCATCGGTAGCATCTCGCCCTGCGGGGTACCGGGAGATGGGGGTGGAGTGTCCAGATCCAGGGCAGGGGTACCGTGCAGCACCTGCAGGGGTGGTAGGCGGCGCACAGGTGGTTCCACCATGGTACCACCAGGTTCCATCTTACACCAACATCAGCCTGCAGAGAGCACAGGAAATGAGAGAGAGAGCATTTGCTCATAAGTAGGCAGACCATCACATACAGACGTCATATCATCTACAGTAATTTAATTTGATTTAATCATATTATTGCACACCGTCATAGAACAACCAATCCAATAATCCAATAGTACCTCCTCCATCACGAGTACGTACTTGTGCCCCATAATGCAATTTGGCACGAATGAACCACATTTGCACTGTCAACTGCTATGCTGCGGAGCTCAAATTCGCAGCAGGCTGTGTGAACTGGTAATGCATACTTCCTTTTCATTACAGAATTATCATTCCCTTGCCTCAAAGTTATTGTATTTGCACCGGTGATAAAGGGAGGATATTTTTGCACTAGGGTATGATAATTCTGTAGATGACCCATTGTTCTCTCTCTTCCTCTCTCTCTATTTTCTATCTATCACATTCTCTCTTGTCCCTTCTCTCCATCTATCTCTTCTCTCCCTCTACTCTCTCTCTCTGCCTGTCTCTTTTATTTTCTCTCTTTCTTTTCTTCTCATCTCCCACTCTCTCTTTCTCCCAGTCTGTATTATTCATGCTTGATTAGAAGAGATCCATCAGTGCTCGTCCCTTCAAGATGCAGACAGATGCCTCTAAATTGATTTATGCGATGAACATGGCACTCCCTCGACTCTGCTGCTCAATCTGCAGGCCTAACGTTCTATAGCGATAGGGTAGGAGCACTGCAACCCATGGGGGAAAATAATCTGCGTGTAGCTACAAGGTTGTTGGCACACACATGACGTGAACAACAGCAGTTCCCACTGCATACAGTGTGTTTCTCAGATTCACTGAAACATGCACATTCCACTCAGCTCCTTGCGAGATGCAAAGCGACCAATAGCAAACCTAAAACTTTTATCAAAGACCATTGAGGAAGCAGCAGTCTTGTAAATTAATCAATATTTAAATGCAAATGATTAATATGCTTGAACGCAGGCTGCATACAAGCAGAATAATTGCTTCATGAACGCAACAGCATTACTTGCAGTTGATTAATGACTTTTGATACACCATGCCTGCTGAAGGAGAGAAGGCACTGATGTGAATATGCTTTACTATAGCCATGATAAGTTTTATTCAAGAGCTGGAAAACAGATTTAGCTCCCCTGAATCTGATCTTAATGATTCTATTTGATAGACATCAGCAGTTGTTTTCCATGTTGCTTCAATTCTGCTCGTTCTGATCAACCTTTGGGAAGCCTCAGTCTGTATGATGTGCATTTAATGGGAATCTAACTTAAAAAGGTAATGTGTCACCTTTTAAGAAAGGCATCAAACTTGGCAGGGATCAGCAGTATATAACATGTACATGTACAAATGTTCTCACAGGCGTAACTTCACTCTTTTAACCTTTTGGGGAAAAGGGAAAAAAAAATCTTGTTCATATTCGGTGAGTCTTCATAGTCTTCATTCATACAACCTTATTGCACTGGTCAGTAGTGCATTATTCATTGAGGTTCTGACATTAGTATATATTTTAAGGGCCAAATATGTTTTACCCTTTCTCAGAAGATACATGTATGTAGTACATTGGATGATAACATTTCTACAATTCAAAACAGTCATGAACATTTCATTTAATTCAAAAAGTGTTCATTCCTCTTATAGGAGTATGTTGCCCAGTATGTTTTAAATATCAACTGTTCCAAAAGGTATTAGTACCTTCTCCTTACTTCTCTTTCACCTTCTATATTTTTCCTGCTTCTGTACCCTACCATTAAAATACCAGTGAATTTTGTTCCTCTGTAATGCTACTCAGAGAGTGCACACGAATGACAAGCATGACTCCTGAAAGGCCAGCTGAATGCATACGGAAATAGTTGATATTGTACGGACATGTACTTACGAAATGTCAACGTCACTCTGCGGTAGATGTGTAGTATTAAAAAGTAATGATTGTACACTGTACACATATTTGACTCTAAATATTTAATATTCTCGCTCGTAGAAACTCTACAACTTGTGAAGAATGATTTATTGTTATGGTCACTGTGTAAAACTGTATTCAGCTGTTTAGATGAATCTCATTAACTCCATCTCTGCTAGATTCCATACTACCCCATGGAAATGGTGTGTATTACGAATGCAAAAGTTCCTCAATGGCACATTAACCGTTAATACATAATACAAGATGAATAATACTAGTCAGTAGTATACGATATGTGCAGCAAAGTAAAAACAGGTTTCCTCAAAACTGGGAGGAAAAGATGAACAGGTTGGTTTGCGAACCATGAGTCTCACCTGATTTCGAGATACAGTGTAAGTATGAACACAATTGATGCAGAAATTAAAAAAAATGAGAGCAAGTTAAACCAAAAATTTAAAGAAAAATGACACACATGGCATCATATCATTTTCCCTTTTTGACCCCTAGATGACCTTTGACCTGATCATCCTCATCAACACACAGCTAGTATTACCCTAGGCTCATTTGTACCAAGTAAGAACACAAGTGATGCAGAAATAAAGAAAATGAGGGCAAGTGAAACAAAAACTTCAATATTTTTGTAACAGTCTAAAAGACCAACAGACTAACAGGAAAAGTGATGACTAGGTCTCAGCCGTACTTCGTTTCTAAGGCGAGACAAAAATGATTTGAGGAAGCATCTTTTCAAGCATGACATTATAGAAAATTAAATAATTTAACACACTGTGCATTATGAGATTATTTAAGTTCTTCCCACTTTTCCCATTTTTTGGTTAAGCCTATAATCAGCATGGAAAATGTACGATGTAAGTGCCTTCCTCTCTCTCTCTGGAGGTCAAATGATATGATGCTGGAGTGTGGCAAATGTCCTCTATGTCAACAGTTGAAGAGTTTATAAATGAGGGTCCCAGAGAACCATTTTTTCAATAATGCTGATTTGAAATGATGATTTACCCTTTAAATGCATGCATGTAATACTCAAAACTTAGTGAGAAAGTAATGCCATACTGTAATTTACATTGACTTACCTCACCAAGATGCACCCATCTCTTGATAGAGCATGGTTCACTCACCCCACTGCTGAAGCAAAGGTCTATTTTCCAATTGTCTACTTTACTCCGTCCTAGACTCCTCATTTCCATGAAACACTTTGATTGTATAACATCATCCCTTTATTTACCCCCGACCCAAAACACACACACACATACACACATACACACACACACACACACACACATGCACACACACACAAACACACACAAAGCAAAAATCAAACAAGAACTAGAGCAATTCGACTGCCACGCAGTCGATAAATATGCCTCCGCCTCTGTGCTAGCTCTATTTAGATTATTTTCAGAAAATCTGTTTGTTTGGTTGGGAATGTTCCAGTGAAGTGCATTGACCTTTGAGAAATTTCACCAAAAATGTAATGTCTACCCCCAAGTAGTCATCCATCTTGGCACCATGTTTAGTTGGTAATGTACCATTGGATTTGGATTTATTGTGAAAAATAGCAAATTTTGGCGAAGTGCGTTGACCTTTGACCTCTGACCTTTAAGAAATTTCACCAAAAATGTCACCAGTCTAGCCCCAAGAAGTGATCCATCTTCGCACCATGTTTAGTTGGTAATGTACCATTGGATTTGGATTTATTGTGAAAAATATAAAGTATGGGGCAGTTTTTAGCCAATTTTGGCAAAGTTCATTGACCTTTGACCTCTGACCTTTCAGGAATTTTACCAAAAATTTCATCAGTCTATCCCCAAGTAGTGATCCATCCGTGTACCATGTTTAATGAGAACTATATGGACTTGGATTTATTGTGAAAAAGGTCAAATTTTTGCAATTTTTCACAAAGTTCATTGACCTTTGACCTCTAATCTTTCAGGAATTTTACCCAAATGTCACCAGTCTACCGCCAAGTAGTGATCCATCTTTGTACCATGTTTGATGAGAATTGTATCCTTGGATTTGGATTTAATGTGAAAAAGGTCAATTTTGGGCAGTTTTTCACAATGTTCAATGACCTTTGACCTTTGACCTCAATCAGATTTGACCCCAATTTACACACCTCATTGGTTTTATGCAATACACACAGGTACCAAGTTTGAAGCAAATCTGGTTCACGGTTCTCAAGATATTGCCGAAACGGATTCGGGACGGACGGACGGACGGACGGACAACCCGAAAACATAATGCCTCCGGCCACTTTGTGGCGGAGGCATAAAAAATCGGCCTTCACACACATTTATAGCAACCAACCAAAGGAAAAGACCATTGCCATGGAAATGTAAAATTTGGTCGCTACGCTCCTTTTGTAAATAATTTTGTGGAATCATATGTATCAATCTACAAAATGCAATGTTATTTCCTGGTATCTTGTCACTGTTTCCGCCATACATATATCAATAACATGCACAGGTTATGTTATATGCACCTCAAGCATGCTTATGCTGTACATGTAGCTTTTCTGCCTTTTCTGCTATGTAACTCAAGTATCTTTGCACATATGATTATAAATTACAGGTTTTTTTTAAATTCACTATCATGACTTGGTTAATGATTACATTTATGTACAATTACATTGCATGTATATTTGATACTTCATAATTGAAATATGTTATAAACAGGAGCAAAATATATCAGGTCATATCAAAGCATAACAGGGTGCTATCTACACGAAGGGAGTGACCTAGCTGAACAAATAATCACTTATACTGAAAAGCCACAGCCACAGCTAACCTTTGATGCCACACGGTGCACTGGTATTACACTGAATCACCAGTACAGGCATGGGGTATCAGCCAGACAAACAGGCAGAAAAGGCCAACATTGAGGCGCCAAAATGAGAAATGATAGTGGCAAGGAATTACTGGAATCAGCCCTGCCAAAACGAGACTGGGTCAAGTGGCAGCCATTATGATCATTGCGCAATGATGCAGATCCCCACAAATTGCTGTTTGACGGTCCAGGTGTGTATATGTGCTTGTACCTTGCTATTAATGGCATGCTGCGTAAGTTCTACCGCCATGAATATATTTTTTTGAAGGTCAGATCAGACATCACAGGTGACAGATTGTGAGTGAGTATGGTCCAAAGGGATTGCACTGTCAGCTGTGATATTTTTGTGAAGAGTTTTCAGATCAGACATCATAGTGAGACTTTTTTCTCAGGTTAAAAGGGTTGACACTGTCAGTTATGATGTGTCATCTGCTGGGTCTTGCAATCATATCTTGAGAGAAATCAGTCATAAAGATATCCTCTGCCACTGATAATACCTTTCAATAAAAAGATTCCCTCTAAAAAAGAGCTGTACAAAATTGGGCACTACACTACAACGTATGTCATGTGTGAATATGCAGGCATCTTTAGTAGATGTGAAGATTCTGTACTATGCACGAGTTACAAGAAGTTACAAGATTAATGTTAAATACACATGTGTAAAAGGATTTATAAAAGGAACCAGAAAATGGCATGAATGCTAACTAGGTGTGGGATCTGGCAATACCTATTGTATTTACTATTGTGTGTAGGGTACCTACCGTAAGATTGCATTTTGTGTGAGGAGTTTGCTGATGTACAATATACACACACACACACCCACACTGGGTTTGTGCTCAAGTTGGAAGACACGCTGGATGAGAGGGTGAATAAGTCACAGAAATGGAATAATTTTTCTCCAGTTCAACTGTGCGTGTTATGTAAATGTACCCTACCCGGCCCGCGGTCAGGCGCTAGAGAGAAAGCCATGTCTAATCTGATTAGCTAAACCTCTTGGTCCCATCATAGTCACTCTCACGTAGTTGTACCTCAGGGTGAAACATGCTTTGTGCATGTACCTTACAGGCAGATCATGCAAATTTTGGTTTGTTGTAAGTGCTTTGAGAGGGATTGATCTAGAAACTTAACGCCCTGAACAATATGAAAAATTTCACAATTCATCAGATTTGACACTGACAGATCATGTCATTAATCATGTATTAAGGTTATGTATCATATGAGGATAGATCAATATTTTATCATGTAATATAACAATGCTGCTAAAAGAAGGAAGAAAGGAGAAGAGGGAACAGAAGGAGAAGGAGAATGGAGGGGGGATAGGGGGAAAGAGAAGAAGAAAGAGACAGAACTGGAGAAGTAGAAGGTGAAGACTGAGAAAGACAACGGAAGGAAAAATAGAAAGAGAGACGAGAAGAAAAAAGATAAAGAAATGGAGAAGTAGAATACAGAGACTGAGAAGGAGGAGAAGAAGGAGGAGAAGAGGAGAAAGTGACATAAATGGAGAAGTAAAAGAAGAATGAGAAGAAGATAGAGGAGAAAAAGACAGAAATTGAAAAGTAAAAGGAGATCTAGGAGCAGGTGAAAAAAAAGGAGAAAGCAGAGAAAAGGAGATCTATAGAAATGGAGACATAGATGAACTTGAGAAGGAGAAGGAGGAGAAGTGTTACATGTAGGTGATGTCTTTATCACACAATGGTATGTCATGGAATATAAAGATGCTTAACAGGTAGAAAAGAAGTCCTAGTAGAAGGAGAAAAAGTTTGAATTTTGAAGGTGAATAAGGAAGAGAAAAACAAAAGCAAGGTGAGTGAGAACAGCAATGAGAGAAGGGACAAATCAAGGAAGAGGTGGAGGCATAAGAAGAAAGCAAAAATGTCTGGTGAATAAGGGGATAGAGGAAAAGAAGCAGAAAAACACACAGAAGAATCAGAGGCAGAAGTAGGCTGCACATTTTTAAGGTTTTGCATGAATTGTTCTCAGTACATTGTACAAGTATATATTGGCCTTTAAAAAGAATCTAGTGTTTCTTTGTTAACTTGAACACATACAACACTTCACTGGATATAAAATGAAGCACCAAGTACTGACCTTCATCCTGGGAAAGTTCAGGAAGACAATCAATTTATTGTATGAATGCACAATATGTTTACACTTTGATGATCACAACCTTATGCACACCCAGTGGCAAACATCCATGAAAATGCTAAGAGCTTTCAGTGTACACAGCAGCAATTGTGAGTGAACATGACAATCTGCATTTTTTTATGAGGAAATTTAGAACTCTAATTCATTGTGTGAACTAAAAAACAACTTTCATTATGTTGATCACATGCTTATGCACACCTAGCACCAAAAATCCTTGAAAATTTAAAGTGCTATCAGTGTGCACAGCAGCACTCGTAAATAAACATATTTCAATCTTTATTGTTCACAAGAGCGTTAAGGAGTTTTATTAAATGTTTGAATACAACAAACTGTTTCCCTATGATGCTCACACCTTTACGCATATCTAGCACCAAATACATGAAAACAGACAAAGTGCTGTCAGTGTGCACAGCAGCACTTGTGAATGGACATTTCAATCTTTATTGTTTAGGAGTTTAATGAAGTATGTGAAGACAAAACTTTCACACCCTTATATCAACTGCCACACTCAGTGGCCATCATCCATGGTAATGTTAAAGAGCTGTCAATATGAGCAATTGCAACAAAACTTCACAATACTTCCTATCCACAAGAAAGTTCAGGACTTTAATTCAGTGTGTAAATGCAGCATATGCTTTCACTTCGATACTGATAATCAGATCTTCAGTGTGACCCGTGCTCAAAGCCCATGAACACTTTGAAGAGCCTCCAGCAGGCACATCAGCACCTGTGAATAAACACTTCAATCATTCTTGTTCACAAGAGAGTTAGGCTACATACATGAGACCTTGCATTCCCAGAATCTGTGTCCTATACAATTTTGGAATACTATTTTGAAACCATGTTTCTAAGGGTGTATTTATACAACTAAATCTTGGCTAGATATACAGTTTCATTGAGCATGCCATAACCCTATCTAGCCCAGGGGGTGGGGCAAAAACAGCCCCCCCCCCCCTCGTCATTTTTCACGATAAATTTTTAACGCGAAAAGATCGCGCCGCAATGTTTCATGACTTTTTTCCACCAAGTCTTACGCAACTTTTAAGACCAAATTTGCGATGTGGGGGGGCGCGGTTCCGAAGTTACGTAACATTTTGAACGTGCATGTCAGACCAAAAATTGCTCAAAGATGTGATTTCATGTACAAATTCAATGCAAATTCTGTATCTAGCCAAAATTCATAAATACATCATTATTTTTGTTTTTACTGATGAAAAACAATAGATTTCATGCTATATATGACTGAAATAGTGTTGCAAACGATTTCATTGAAAAAAAAACGATGAAAAAAATAAAGTAAAGAAAAACAGAGAAATACAGAAGAAATTAAAAAAAAATACATAAGAAAAAAATTGATATTGCAATTTTTTTTTAAATCCTTATTTGATAATAATCCAAAGAAGAGTGTCTGGACAGAAATGTAGCAGTTCTGGGGCTATATTTAAAGATTTACAACCAAATTATGATTTTTTGCGTTTACTAGCATAATTAATCAATTAAAAATTAATTTGAATTATTTTGGTACTATTGACAATTGAATTGTGGAGGTAACAGTCACGATCTTGGAGGGGGGGCTGTTTTTGCCCCCCCCCCCCCCCCCCCCCCCCGGCTATGCGATTTCAAAATAGCTTGGGCTATATAGGGTTAAGCAACTCATTCTGCAAATGTTGTCCATTTGCCTCCTATTATGTGTAATGCATTGTGATGTCAACAGTGTTTCAAAACATGGTTTATACAGAAGCACAGTTTCTGTAAATAGTGCATGCTCTAAATTTCTCAGAGCGTTTATGAGATTTTTTTTCTCGCTTGAAGTGTGATTTTTTTAGTCAACGTGTGTTTTGAAAAAAATCTCATGAAGGCATCCTTAGTTCATTGTGTGAACGCAACAAACACTTTCACAATAATGATCACACCTTTCTGCACAACCTCCATGAAGATGTAAAGTGCTATCAGCAAGCGCCAAGCGGAGGTGTGGTCTGAAATGACAGCAGAACACTGTTCACTCGAATCAGCGCATGGCCTGGTGAACAGCATGGCCATACATGTACATGCTCGTGAATAAATTTGTAGACTTTTTACGTAGGAAGACGGCTTCTTAACCAGTGTAAGCAGATAATATCATTTTCAAGGGTTGGTTTGAGGCCAAAATGCATGTTACAGCACAATGAGAATCGCGCATTAGAGTAGAGAGTGTGGATATAATTATTTGAATCATATCATCAGATCAGTTTCATAGTACACCATGTGAAGGCATAAAAAACAGTAAAGGGTTCATTCTTCTGAAATAGTTCTGAAAAGAGCTGCTCAGTGATCAGTTGAGAAGTGAGTGAAAAGATAAAGTAAATTATCATTAGTTCCCACAAATATTATAATTTCTTCAAAAAGTAAAAAAAAATGGTAGAAGACTCCAGGGGAAGAACGCATATAATTTGCGACAGCCACTGTACATTTCAAGCCTATTGTCATGAGACAAACACACTAACCATGCGTTAAATACCTTACAATAAAATAAAGTTTTCACTATGTTTTTTTTTCATATATTTATTTTGGCACTTTAACAGGTCCGGAGCATTTTTTTTTTGCTCAAGGATACAAAAGATACAAAGTTACATAGATGCATTTAATAAATGTATGGAAAAATACACACACTAAAATAACGAAATAAAAGTGAAATAAATAAGATAAGTGAAATAAAAGTATATAATCGCTTACTCATTTAAGGACTACAAAGACATTATCTAGATTATTGTATTAGGTTTTTATAGTCTTCATACTATGTTAGCACTACACGCATGTCAGACATACAGTAAATCAACAATCCTCTCCTTTTTCTACTCCCTTCTATCTCTGTCATTCGTTTTACCTGTCTATCTTATTCCTCCTTCCCCACAAAATATACATTGTTATGCAATGCATGTAGCTCCGTCTCAGCCTCTTTCCACATTTTTTTTCATCTACAGTATTACTTCACTCGCTCTGTAATGATTCTTTTCTCTTTCCAGTTCTTCTTCCTTTAGTTCTCTGTTTTTCTATCTCCTTCACCCTGCTCATCTCTGTCCATCTTTTGCTCCTTTTGTTCTCTCTTCTGCCTCCATTTCATGCTTTGCCCCCTACTTTTTTTTATTCACTTGAGCTCTCACTCCTGCTCCCCCCTCCTCCCTCTTTTTAATTTCTCTCCAACCTTACAGCCTTTCTCCTTTTCTCTTTCTCTCTCTCTCTTCTCTCTTCATACATCTTCAACTAATACTACTATCCCTTCCTTTTACCTATCCTCTCTCTCATTTTCTATTTCTAGATCCCCCCCCCCCCTCTCCATACATTCCCTTATTTCCTCCCCTCTACATACATTTTACATACATTTTTATCTAATACCCCTTACTCTTCCTTTCTCCAATTCTCTCTCTTTCTCTCTCTCGCTCCATTCCCCACCCCCAATCTCCTCCCCTCTCCATACAGCTTCCTCATATACCTCTCTCCTGGTCGCTCCCATTCTCCCTCGCACTGAGTCTCCTCCAATGCCCTAATCAAATATGAACGGAGGAGAGTGGCTATTGTTGGAGGCAACTGAATGCTGCGCTGCGCATTGCCTTGCCTGCCTTGCCTTGCCTGCCTTGTCTTGCCTTGCATCCAGGTTTGTCACTGATTCAGTTTCATCATACCTCTTCTCCTCTCACTTACAGTTTCTAATCATACACACACACACACACACACACACACACACACACACACACACACACACATATATACACAGGGATACATTGCACTGTATCTGTATCCATAATGTACAGAAATAACTTGATGAAGATACCGCCATCTTGTGCATGTGTGCACCTAGCATCAACCAGGGTCCGCACTTGACTTGGCAGACATCTTCATCTTCAAGATGTATAGAGTATCTTCTTGACATACAAGTATTTCTTGGATGCCATCCGCAAAGAAATTGAGCACGCCGCCTGTATACATAAGTCTAAGTACTGGATAAATTACCATCTCCGAGGAACAAACCCTGGTCAGGGCGTCAGTGAGTCTGACCTACACAGACTAGCTCCCACATGTGCCAATCTACATGTTCTTCGTATGAGGTCCTTGGCTCACACTGGTTACCCAGGCTCTAGTCTGAACTTACAGACCCTTGCTTTAAAGAGGTGTCCCAAATGGAGTCTGTGCTTGTAGACTACAGTGTGCACAACCAGGCTCTAGTCTCTAGGCTCTAGTCTGGGCTTACAGACCCTTGTTTTAAAGAGGTGGCCCAAATGGAGTCTATGCTTGAAGATCTGTATGCATAATGCAAGGGGGATAAATAAAACGGGTCTTAGGGCGATTTAGCTCCTGTAAACATCAAAAGGGCCTCCAGTGATAAATTATTTCTCTCATACAGTAGGATGTCATGCAAAACATTGTTCAGGCTGTTTGTTTCATGATATCATGCTTCAAAATTAGACATTGAAAATGAGTATTTCTTCCTGTAACCCCCCTGCCTGGCATGATGAAGCAATTGAATAAAATATTGAGCACTGGTAATGTAACTTTTAACTGGAAAACATGCAAGCCTTGTCAGTAACACACATAATGATTTGGATAAATATTAAAGGCCCAAACAACTGAACTGTTATGGTGCGATTTATCAACTCCCTCAAACTGGAAACCTTAATTCTACCAAAAAAAAGTTGATAAACACGCCCACTGTCTATTCCAAACTTGTGTGGGGGCGAGTTGCAAATTATTTATGTACATTTGATTTAAAATTAGCCCAACAGCCTCCAATCTGCTCTGCTTGACATGAGAAGAAAGCTGGATCCTTGGAATGTTTAAATCTCAACCAGGCAGGGACATTGGACGTGTGTGTGTGTGGGGGGGGGGGGGGGGGGGGGGGGAGGAGGTAGGGAGGATCCATTAGACTTAGAAACACAACAGCTTCATGAAGACCTTTACAAACAAAACGGCAAGTGTGTAATGACCACTGTATCCAATAACAAGAACATGAGGAGGGGCATTTCCAAATTTTGTTTTAGTTTTAGGTACATATGGCTGCTTTAGGTTTATACTTTAGTGTAGTACACTTATACATATGGTCTTTTCAATTTACCAGTAGTTGTATTTTTTTCTTTTCTTTATTCATTATGCCAATGGAGGGATATTATGAATTCCCCATTCTTCAGTCACATGACCATTATGCTACATGCACAGTGCGCTCATTATGCACATAAGGATAGATACGAATACAAATATAAAGCTGCTATCAATTAAAGCAAGAAAATTACAATTCTAAATATGTTACTCATTGCAGATATAATCGCTAGTGATAATCGTTTGTCTTGCAATGTATGGTCAAAAAGGAATCTAAAAAGATCACGTTTTGTGCGCCGCTGCAACACTTTCTCAGGTGTGATACAAAATTGTAGTGAGTAGGGGTTTAAATATATGCAAAACAATTTCTAGTTGATTTGTAGCATTTTTCAATTTTGTGTGCATGCTATTGCACTAACGTACGCGTACGCGCATGTTTTCTTCATTGAAATTAATTGTTGTGTCATTAATTTTATGCATGCCAAAATGTCACTACATAAATGATCAGTTCTAGAGCTACAAGAGGTAATAGGTTTTCATTAAAGCGCTCGTTCATGACATCATGATTATGTAATGACCTTGAAAATCTACCTATACATGATGAACATTTGATAAAACATGGCTCAGGCTTTATTGAGATACATGACACAAAAAAGTGGGGGGCACTGCATAAAAATAAAAAGAAAGACAATTCTAACAAAATTAAGAGGTGATCTGTCGCTTACGACAGACCACAGGTGAAAGAATAGAATATGAGAAAAAACACTGTCAACACACATTTCACAATGCTGTGCGCTCCTCTCCAGGGACAATGCAGCACTATATGCACCTCCAATAAGAAGAAAAGACACTACGCTGGCAGGAGAGGCAGTACACAAAATAACACACCCTAATTGACCAATCACACAGCATGCAACAAAATCATCCATTAGAAAAAGAATAGTCTTCCAATAGTTTAACCTGTGTGTACACAATGTGGTTGTTCAGCTACTACTTGTAGTCAGCAAACAAAGGCTTTACAATGGGATGGACAATGACCAAATCTGGAGAATGGTACCTGCCATCTATTGGCATATTCTTTGGTGCATCAATTAGGTACAATTACATGTACAATAAGTGTACACTTTGTACACAATATTTTGAGGGAAAAAAGAACAGTTTTTTTCTATGACTATCAACTCTGTGTCCACCAAACATTTTACAGTATCACATTCAATTCAATTCGATTTTATATTAAATAAAATGTCAGATAAAACCAAAATGTTAGAAGGTAAAGGTAACAGGATATTTCTTGAAAAAGCCAAAAGTATCATTTGGTAACAGAAAGGTCATTTCATAGATCTACGTATGTATTGGAGGGAAAACTATTAAGTAATAAAATAAAATGAAGAACAAAGAATACATTAAGACAAATGGACACTTTTTTCAGAAACAAAGTCTGTGGCTCCATAACACAACAACTAACAACTTTATGATAACTGACAAGAAAAAATAGAACTGGAAACTGACTTTCAGCAGAATTATAGCGATCGCTCGATTTTGAGGTTTTGGACAACGTGTCCAAAACCTCCTCAAAATCGAGCGATCATTCATGTAGCCTAGAGACCAAAAACAGCCGGCTGCATGCAGTTAATGCGAGCAATGCTCCTGCCCTACACAATGCGCACTGACATGGTAATGTAGACTTCACTGTAGGGGATGGGCTTTTTAAACGTGAACAAGGAAAGTTTCTCGTTTTTGCTGAAAATGTTTGTCAAGCTACATGTTATTTTTAGGGTACATACTGCTGATTCCTGCCAAGTTTCATGACTTTTGTAAAAGGGCCAACCTACCTAAAACCTAACCATCATTAAGCCCAGTGCCACGCTGGTAATTCCCACTGTGCCCGCCCCAAATCCGCCCTGTGCCAAATTTATTTTGAGGCCTGTTCAGTTGCGCTTTATTTTCTGTGTTGGCTTTTTTTATACCACTTTATTTTGAAACCTATACACTTTTACAGATAAATACATGAAAGTTGTGGGAAATTTTATCAGCTTTATCATGATATCAAGAATGTACATGTAAAGTTTAGTTGCTTTGTTTATCAAATTTAAACTAATAATAAGCGTTAAGTTGCTCAGGATCAGGCACAAGCTCAGGGTCGATGAAGCAACTCTGTTTCTTGCGAGAGGGGGGGGGGCACATTGATGATATGATATCAAAACTCTAAATTACTCAAGAAAAGAAATCTGACAGGTGTAGAAGAAGTGATGAACAATATCAGGTGCGAATCATTCAGTAACAGTACAATAAGCATGAACAAAGACTGCTATTACAAATGCGTGTAAGCACACACTTGGCAGCTTAGCAGTGGCTCTCTCGCGTGTACAAAGCAGCCGATCGACAGCGCGCTAGCGTGTATAAAGCACCATAACAACAATAGTGTTCATGCAGCTCTGTGGCACTGTAAGAGTTAAAGGAGAGTTTTAAGGTAGTGTATCCCCTTTACAAAACTCAGGAAACATGGCACATATCATTTTGCCTGAGTCAATGATGCATTTCTTGCCTCAATGCATCACAGCAGTGCAGAGATGTTTTTGCCTGGTGTGATGTGTGATGTCATGCCAGAAGCTGAGCATGACACAACTAATCTAACGAGGCCATTAGAGCCTGGGAAACAGTCCCAATTAGCCCCTCCTGATTGTCTCCTGCAGTCTCTCACGCAATGGGTTCTCTCTTGTTTTCTTAGAAACAGGCCATATTTAGCAACTTTGGGATACTCTAGGCAGAGTGGTCCCCTGTGTACATGGACTTGTACAAGTCCGGTAGGTGATTGTGAGCCATGAGCCACTATCAGACAGAATGAGCCAGCTCAGAGCGGTCTTAAAATGTTCCGATGACCCCCTTCAGACACCCCAGAATTCTTGTAGCAGCTACACCTTTTCACTGTCTTAAACCATTCACACAGTGCCCAAAAAGGCGGAGTCGTTGCCATAGCGCCAGATGATACATGCTCCATGCGCAGCGATACCGGAACAGGAAGCGTGTTTCACACATTGCATTGTTACTGGTGTAATATGCAAGTAACAATACAATGTGTGACCACGCATCAGTGCGCAACCGGCTTAACTCATTAAGACAGGAGGTGAAGCGTAGCAGCTACTCCGGCTATGCCGGCTCTAAAACATCTCCGGAGGTGGTTTTGAGCGGGCTCAGAGCGGGCGTGCTTCATACCCCTTTTCGCTGGCAGAAACCATTCAGACAGAAAGTTGAGGGGTAGCAGAGCCGGCTCGGCGCCAGCGAATTTGGGCTGTCTGAAGGGGGTTATGCAGTAATGTACTACCCCACCCATTAAAACCCTATCTGTTTTTGCTCTCATTGAGCCTAGCATTTCATACAAAGTTGTACGCCACGCACACCTGCACATACAATATCTGACAACAAGTTGCATTCTGCCCTTGTAAGCCGAGCAACCAGATTTTTCTGGCAACCACCCTGGATTGACGTCATGCAAGGAGCTAACCATTACATAACCAGTACAATGCTTGCCATAGATCTGGGGAGAAAGGCTGGCAATTAGCCCAGGGCTCCTGCTTGCGTCCTGGCTGCCTCCTGGCTGACCTCACTGTTACTATTAGAAACAAGTCACCTTAATTATAGTTCAGGTCCCCAGCTCTACATTATGAAACATTGTTCTGTGCATGCTCTTGACGGGAGGAACCAATCTTCCAGACAGGGTGTCCCTTATGCAGGTCAAAAAATTAAAATTTCATAAAAACCAGGGAAAATGGAAGAAGATTTTTTTTTCCTAATAATAACTAACTTTAAGCGAAATCATAGCGATTGCTAGATATTGAAGTTTTGGGCTGGTCGTCTCAAAAGCCTCAGGATGGGAGACTGCTGTGCGCTATGGTCTGCACAACAGTGCACGCGTTCAATGGAAGCATGCCCGCAATGCCCGGCGCACATCGTGCACTGGCAGGGGCAATAGCATTGTACATGTACACTACGGCTGCTAGGTTTCAATGGTAAACATCAATAATCAACATCCACTTTACCTGAACAAGCTTACGAGGCTATGACTGTGAGATCCCACACACGTTATCGTTAGGGTATACTGCTGATTCCTGCTGAGTTTCATAACTTTTGCAAATAAAATACCCTGTCTTTTAATGCATATAGCCAAGGAATTATTTCACAATCATTTCAGCAAACCATGGGATATCATATCATCAATGAGTTGCAAACTGCAATGAAATAAAAATCATGCAACTCTTTCACAATGGGTTACATTTTATAAATATCTTATTGGTGTGAACTTGAAGACTACCGCTGGTTGGTGACCTGGTGGAGACTGAGTCTGTTTGACGCCTCCTGGAGACTAGCTGGGTCTTTGGAGAGTCTGGCTGCATTCAAACATGTTCACTTTGTTTATAGACTTTTTAGACTATGGGTCGGAGGCTTTCAAAATATGTTCTAGCTACATGTGTAAACGCTTCCTTTGCTTTGCCCACTCTTGTGAGGTCAGTGTGCGTGGGTACAGTACTCTCGTTAAAAATGCATGCGCTGGTCCAACTCTTCAGATAAACCTGACCATGTGGGTATAAGGCAGAACTCACCTCAATGACAGCAAAGGAAACACCTATCTAACTCAGATCTAATATCTAAAGTCATCAAGTACATAGACTCTACTAGGCAATAAACATTAACATTCTAGCTAGATGTAGTTTCTTGTCTTATATTTGTTGTCATATGAAAATTTGCATTTGCATCAGTGTTGAGTTGTAATAACAGTCGTAAAAGGCCATGTTATGAATTTAAATCGTCTCTAGTCCATGTCATTAGATTACAAGCTGTGCACGACTTCTCGCAGCCGGCCATGGGAAAGAATTCTGGCAACGAACTGCTGCTTTGTTATGAAACTTTCACATCTCAGACTCAACTCACCACAATCAACATAATATCTTGTGACTCCTAAGAAGTGCGAGACCTACACAGCACAAATACATAGCACACACATTCTGCAGCATGAACATGAAAATCTATGTAGTACACTAGGCTCAAATAAGCTTTGTCTCGCTTGCTCCGTAGGCCAGCTGCCTGGTTGAATTTGCAGCGCAGCGCTAGCGCCGGTCAGAAGAGTTACAGTAGCTCGCCATTCATGATAATCGACTTGCCGACATCTGTCAAGAAATCACCAGAAATCGTCACATTCACATAATTTAAAATGATATTAAACGGTGGGGGTCATTGCAACACGATAAAAACTTACTCAATCACAGCTTGTTCTGCTTGTTAATGCTGAGGGCCCATCACTTTACGAGCACAACAATAAAATTCACCATTGATATCTTTCACTTTCAAACATAATGCTGTTGCTAATACACACATTTCTGTAGTCAGCTCAGTTAGCTCGCTGGACGGACATACCAGAGCCGAGAGCTCTGTATTATTTACATAGCATTTGCATCATACATCTCGAAATCGTGAACTGAAAGAATGCGAGTGTATTGCGTGATAGATGGCGCTAAAGCAAAAATCGTAATAATCGTCATTCGGTATGCTCTTCACCGGGAAAAAAAAAACAAGCAAATAATTTACAAGTAGACGATCGTAGACTTTTTCGTGTATACTTAACTTACTAATGAGCAATACTTTTTATTAATGTTATTGTATTCTGTTCATGTCATTTGTATTTTGTTAACACTATTTTTTTTAAATGTCGTTGGAAAACTAAATAAAGTACATGAAAATACAAATTGAAATAATGCGTTAATGTTTGAGAAACAATCAGATACGAGTATGATGAGGCCTGAACCGATTCATTTGCATCGTTGTAATAACAAAATCGTATAAAAAATAAACATTCTCTTTCTTTCGTCTCTTCGCCGCCTCCATCTGTCCTTAAAAAAATATAAATTTAACGCAAACAATACAGTAGATGGTCATTAGGCCTATTCCAGGGATGTGTTATGGAAGGATATGAAGCAACTTTCTTTCTTTGAACCCATGTGCCACGCCGCTGAAAAGTTATGTGTTCTCAACAGGTGCTGTTCAGGTGTTTGAACAATTAGGAACATTTTATTTGATTTGATTTGGTTTTATCTATGCACGGGAGCTATCGATCAGCCAATAAGGCTGTTTTTCAAAAGGACCGTGCCGTGTGGCAACGGCTTCTTAGACAGAAGAAATGTCTCATTTCGCTTGTCCCGTTCTGTTAATGGCATTGATGCTTCCATGAGCAAAACAAGTATCAGCAAACACAAATAAACAAGTTTTCAAGTAAAATGTCTCCGCTGCACGCAAAAGCACAGAAACACTGTTAATGATAATACATTAAGCTGTGTATTATCATTAACAGTGTTTCTGTGCTTTTGCGTGCAGCGGAGATATTTTACTTGAAAACTTGTTTATTTGTGTTTGCTGATACCTGTTTTGCTCATGGAAGCATCAATGATATCGGAAAGTGAAGAAATTGGTCAATTTTGTAAGTATACAAATATCTTATATGTCCATTTTTTTTTATGATTCCTCATTACTTTTCGAAACAAAATGAGAGTAAAGGATCTGTCATAATCTGCCCCTAACTTCCTTATAGTTTGCAAACAAATTTGTCAAAAGCAAAGCTTCTATAGACAAATGAGCAATCAAAGAAATTTCTTTTCAAGTTGACAACAGCTAAATGTCGGCCCAGCACATGGAACATCAATTAAAGCATTGCCATGATTCTGGAATGCTTTTGGCATTCATGAGCACGCTTTAGAACCCATACATATGCTTGAATGTATCATGCTCGAGTTTCTTCTCCCTCCAATAACACTTCCCTGGTTCTATCTGAGAAACCGTTGCTACTCAGTCCTGTTCGCTATTATTAAAACACTTGAAAAGCACATGCTGAGAAGACATTTTTTTTCGGCGGTGCCAGGCATGGGTTCAAAGAAAGAAAGTTGTTTCATATCCTTCCATAACACATCCCTGGTCAAACACAGAAAAAAAGCAATTCATGGAATTATTCTGTACACAACATTATGAGAGAGCACCTCGCACGTGACGTCACAACATATCGCGCATCAGTGTGTATACCTACTGATGCAAGAAATTTGGAATCATCTCTTTTCAACGAGCCCTACACAATGGACCTGTTTACTAGCATGTTCGGATTTATGCATGCTTGTGTCAACGCATATCTTGTGTATGATTATCAAATTTATGGTTGAAATCCGTTTTGTGTAGCTAAGTTGTTGCTATGCATGGCAAGGCTCTGGCAAGCTTTCAGTTTGTCAAGGGCAAATTTTGTTTCAGAAGTATGCAAATGTATTAAAGGTGATACTTATAGGAAAGAAAATTAAATAAATATAGTTTATCTAATAATTGAATGAGTAATTAAAGCAATTTATGCCGTTAATATGCCATGAAAGTGTTAAGTTTTGTGTTTTATGAAAATCAAATTTCACTAAATTGACTCTCTCCTGACCTACGAAATCGCCTAAGGGAAAGTGGCTTTGTGTGTACGTCACAGCCGGGATATGCTTCACGCAGCTATAGAGACTAACTGCAATCTACACACAAATGTTCACAATGACCATTGTGTATCACACCTGTTAATCCACTAGCAACTGCCACCACAGTTTCATTAATAATGCATGATGCTTCTGGCGGAAAAGAAGCTTCTGATTGGCATGTGTGATGCACAATAACGCCTCCCTTTTCTTGCGTCAAACCTAAAGGCCGTTTCGGATGACAGTTGGGCAAATTAGTCCCCGAGAACAGGGTGATTGTTTTCACCCTAATTTCGCCTTTTTGGAAGTGATTTATTCTTTGAATGTCATCCATGTTCATTGAGTGGCTTATAAGCTTTCTGTAGATGAATATCTTCATATTCTTCATATTTAGGAATTTTTCTATGAATATCACCTTTAATACGTTGTTGGACTGGCCCATTGCTCTGCGCTTATTCTTGCTTTCATTTTTCCGGTCGATTCTAGAGGTGTGGCATGCATGTTTTAAAGAATCTTAAAGGGTTACTGAATTAGAAAAATAAGTTCCCACTAATCTATGCAAAATTATCCGCCAAAAACGAATTTCAAGTCTCATTTTGACGAAAATTTGAAAAAACGCACACCTCCAGTGACGTCCGAAAAGTCAAAATGCCATCAATGCCAACGGCGTGAATAAAATACTTTATTCACACCGTTCAAACAATACGTTACCGATGGGAACCCCAAAGCTTGTCCGGGGTTTGTCCGAGTAGCAACAACTAATAGATTCAAAGTGCATTCCATCCTTTGAATACGAATGACAAGATACAGGTGAATGCAATAACGCGTTACTACGCAGTTGGGGGGTCTATTATTGACTTCCGTACACGCCGTTGGCATGTATGGCATTTTCACTTTTCTGACGTCACTGGAGGTGTGCATTTTTTCAAATTTTCGTCAAAATGAGATTTCATTGCGTTAAAGAAACGTGAAATTCGTTTTCAGTGGATAATTTTACATAGATTAGTGGGAACCTATTTTTCTCATTTAGAAATTTAGAAGTAGCTATGATAATCTGTCTTCTTGTCAAACTGACTCTCGTTTGCGTTTGCAGCCATACAATTGAATTTATTATTTGTTTTTCTCACAGCATCGACTGTAGCATGTTATAAGCTAATTTCATTCTTTCTTTTTTGTTACTTTGGAATAATTTGTAAGCATTGACTTTGTCTTTTTGACTGATTTGTATATCATTGAGTGTGTAATATTATTTTCAATTGATTGATAACTGTATTTAATTTCCAGTGTAATACTTTGTATACTTCAAGTGAAGTCTGTGAATTATGTAATAAGTGTGTTTGAATGAAATGAAAATAAAAATTATTGGAAAAAATATATGGAGATGCGTCGTTGTCAATTACAAAGTTTGCATATAGTCTTCGTGGCGTTTTATTGGCATACAACAGGAAATTCCTATAATTGTGAGCTGACCTCTCATTGCACTGATTGCATTCGCATTATACTTTAATAATTTGATGCGTATGAGGTTAACAGTGTGTTTATTTCTATGAAGTGGAGATTTGAAATGATTTTTGGCTGGTATTTATATTCAAACAATCAAATTACCTTTATTTTTTAAATTCTATTGGAAAATGCACAGAAATGACAATCAATATAGCTAGTTTCTTGTGATTTAATTCATAAATTGAGATCACATCACGCAGGATGTATGGTCATACGATAACGAGAATGAGCTGATGAATAAACGGAATCACGGATCAATATGATGATGGCGACAGAAGCTTGCGACGCCGGCGAATTCGGTGACGTGTGACGATGACGGCTGAGAGGCTGGAAATGTTCGTAACGATCGTTGCTGATGATGATGATGACGATGAACGAGCAGCGGTAAGTCGTGCCACTCCGTGGATGACGACGGTCGACGATGGTGACGAAGAACGAGCAGCGGTAAGTCGTGCCACACCGTGGATGACGGCGATCACCGGTGACGACGAAGAATGAGCAGCGGTGAGTCGTGCCGCTCCGTGGATGACGACGATTGTCAGTGCCGACAGGGAAGAACGGTTGAATGTCTGTTAGGCTATGCAGGGCCGAGCTGTCGAAAATGGCTCAAACGTGCTCCGGAGAGAAACTATGTTTCTTATTGAAAATCAATTTGAAGTATAAAAATGGAGCAGAACACGCCGTTTGCTGTCTAGCTGGGAATTATTTCCCACTAAAGGAAATCGTCGTAAAAAAAAGCAGAGCACGCGTAGCGTGGAGCTACAGGAATAGTATGCGTGAGTTCTGCGGTAGTCAGAAGGAGAAGAGAGAGATTTTGCATCATAATTTTCTTTATATACAGGCTTGAGGGATTCAGTGGCAATCCCTGAATCCTTTCAGCTCCAACAGCGTCCAATTAACGGACGATAATCGCCCGCCTAAATTGTCATTTATGCAGATTGGGACGCGCAAATTGCGATGGAACTAAAATAATAAAATACATATACAAATAATCGTACAAATGAAATGTAGAGCTGCGACAATACCATCATTGCGCTCTGCAGTTCCTCATCAATATGATGCCGTATATGGCGATACGAAGCTCCCGTAGTTGCATTTAGTGGGCGAAGTCTCCTGACTAAGACCATAAAGACTGGTTGTATGATCATGTAAGCTTACGTCAAGGGAATGTTGCGTCTATAAGGTTCGAGTGAATTTCACAATGAGAACAAAGAACGTGACATCCACGTTTGATTATACTTAACGCAATAACATTGTCTGTAAAGAAAACGAATGCTTTGTACATATTTGCATTACCACAACAAAAACCCTTTCGATGAAAAACAGAAATTATGATTTGAAAAAAATATTACGCAATGACGGGAGTATCCGGAAAGGCATGCCCCAGAGTCACATCTTATCGAAATACACGTAACCATAACCATGGTAACCATGGTAAAGAGGTACGTTATGGAATCACACACAGCACCAGAGAAGTGTGGACCTATCAAATTAATTCTTTACTTCCGATCAATTAAAAAGGATTCGTAATTGTGATTAAGTTGATATTGATGAGACATTTTACGTGCCATTCTTGCTAATTGTACAGTCGATCACTGAAAATGTGCAACCCTTGAAGAGTTATTTTCAGTAATATATTATTAGTCATATTATGGTGATAACGATGACAATTATGATAATTCAGATTTAAGTTGATAGAATATCTAATATATTACTTTTAGTATGATTAGTGAATATACCGGCATTGCTTGCTTCTTTGTTTAGACGAATCCTCAAAAAGCGTATGCTTTAAGGATTTCTCGCCTTCCTTCTCCTATTTAATGAATCCTAGTTAAGTGTTTTTTCTAAAACGTAAATTGATGTTGAGTGTTTTTTTTATCATCTTCCAAACTGTTCGAAATATGCGTTTGTCTCAAAAAGATTAAATGTATACTTTTTCGAATCAGATCACATTTGTCAGCTTGTAAACGAGGTTGAGTTCACCTCGAACACATGCATTTGAGTTGCTTCACGCAGTCCTTTCTGAATCGTTTGTTCATAAAGCAATAGACGAGCGGGTTAATGGCATTGCTGATATACGACGTGTGCTTGAAGAAGAACAGGAACAGGTAGAGACCGTAGTTGCTAGATGCAATGTCAATCATGGTTGTCACCGGGATCACGTAGACGGTGATTGCCGGGAGCCACGTAATGATGAAGATGATAGTGATGACCAACATGATGTTTGTCGCCTGGCGCTCGAGGAACGACAACTCGTTCGTCGTCGCAGTGACCTTCCTAGTGACGGCGTGGTGACAACGCAAATCGTGTTGCAATTTGGTGGCTTTTGAATGCGATGACCATGCAGAATTGCCCGGCATCGCAGAGCTTGTGGTAGGAACAGCCGGCTGAGCTACATGCCTGCTACTTGGATAGCCATGTCGTGTGTCTTTGGTGTGGTCGATGGACGGGATAGTTTGGAGAGCGCTTTCATTGGGATGGTCCGTAGCCGGATGGTCACGATTAGCGAGAGAAACCTCAGATGACTGCCGCACGATCCCGGCTATTGCGCAGCACCTAGCGGGCTGGTTACCGTTGCACGACTGATGAATGGTCGAGTCTTGACTATGGTGTACCTTGTTAGAATCCGTTGAATTCTTAATGGAATTGATTCTTTGTACAGAGTGATTAGTGCTGTGATTCGATCGTAAGTTGATCGTAACATTCAACATATGCGCTCGTACGCGACGCTGCTGTCTCAAAGTGCGATACACCAGGCAGTACAACACTGTGAGCACTATCCCACCTACAACGATCGTCGCCGACATTACCGCTTCGAAATACGATCCGATTGAACCTTTAGGTGACTTGCATTGCATCACACCCTGGTCATAGATTTCAGCTCTTTGATAGAGCGACATCGGAATTGCGATAGCCATTGCGACGGTGAGACACGCAATCGTCATTACAATCGTTCTCCACGTCGTCATGATTACACTGTACGGGCGACACACCAGGAGGTAGCGATCGAGTGCGATCGCCACCCCGATCAAGACGGATTGGAGCTGCGAGATGACGGTGCCAAAGACGAAGATCATGCAGGAAATGGTAGTACCGAACATGCCCAGGGGAACGAGCACGTACCACGACAGCGGCGTCGTAATGCAAACGAAAAGGTCTGTCATGGCGAGCACGATGGCGAAGATTTGCGTGCTCGTTTTGCGACGACGCTTCATCAGGACGCAGATGGCGATCAAGTTAAGAGGGCTTCCCGCCACAGCGAGGACGGAGACGATGATGACGGACATCACCACAGTCGGCGTTATAATCATTGCAGAATTACTGCAGTCTACTTTTTCACTTCAAAGGCAAGTTGACCGTTCTTCCGAATTTAACAGAATCTGGGCCACCAACACCACAATCAGAAGTAGAGATATTGTCAAGCAATTGTCTCGTAAGTCAGGCATTCAAAATCAACATGAGCTGGTAGTGAGTCTCTTGTAGGTGTGATTCCTATGAAGACGGTTGATTCGTTCTTCTTTTGCCAACGTTTACGCCCAAGAGAAAAGATTTGTTTTCAGAAGGAAATGATGGAACGTTTGACAGCACTGGGCGTGTGCGCCCACGGTTTGATGCCAAGAGAAATCACGAAACGCGCGCGCGCTCACGTATAGTATTCTCTCTCTTCCCTCGTTCTTTCTCTCTCTCTCTCTCTCTCTCTCTCTCTCTCTCTCTCTCTCTCCCCTCTCTCTATCTCTATCTCCCCCCCCTCTCCGTTAGATAGGAAGGGAGGAGAGTATTTGAAACACCAGTGGAGAGGAGTGGAGACGAGAGAAGAAGCGATGGGATGGGTGGTATACGAACTTCAACATCATCACACCATTAGATTTTACCAATGAATGAGAAGCACACCAACAACGAGCTAGGGATTATAAATGCTGAATAAGTACCGTATCATGTCCCTGTGGGAATTATTAGTATAGACAATCATAATGTCATAGAGATTTCCGGGAGGGGGTGGGGGGTGGTGGCGGCATGAAGTGAAATCCTCTAGGACTAAGATGGCAAGCGAGCAAACAAACGTATCCTATTGTTACAAAACATCACCATGATCACAGGGATCGAGATAAGGAGCAGGTGTCTTTATCGTCCTAATTAACTCCATTGTGTATCCGTGAGTACTATTAAGCTTAATTGCGAAGCTTGGTGTTCGTCTGTATGCATTTGCTTTTGTAGGATAAACTGTATTTTTTAAGATTAGATGTACCACTAAAAGTAATAAAATACAAGACTATGTGATGTGATGTGATGTGATGGGATGGGATGGGATGTGGTGTGATGTGATGGTTATGATGGTGATGTAAACATGTATACAGAAAAGGGCTACTCCAAAAATACATTTCCCCCCTTTTCTGCTCAGAGACGCTTTTTAGAGTTGTGACGGGCTAAGCCGCTGTCAGGATTAGTGAAGTGACTAGGAACAAATTGAGGTATTCAGACAACCCTATGTTTTTGTAAGGCTGTTACCATGATAACACATATATTACCCGTAATCATGTTTGACACATCGAAAACTGTCGTGTCGCCATAAGTAACCTTATATTAAACACCAAACTTCAGTGATTGTTTTTGTATGCTCTGACGAAAGGGGTGTTGTTCTGTCGCCATGGCAACACAAACCGAACTACGTACATAGGGTTGCAGCAGGATTCAATTCACCTTGATATCGCCCAATAATATCAATATCAATGCTATACACAGCAAAACAATAAATTCACATGAACATGAATAGAAGATGAATAACTATATAAAACACAAAAAGAACATTGCCTGAGAGGGTAGCAGCGGGAAGGAGTAACCTTAAAAAGGGCTGACCACAAAATCATTTTTATAGTTGAAACATGTATGAAGTTAAACAAAATTATTATAACAAACATAAAACTCGAGTTACTACAACAAAGCACAGTATATTACAATGAAATGTCAAGGAGGTCAATCAAAGTTGCGGCAGCTAATATTAATTTCTGGAATCGTTATCAACAGAACTTACATTCTCATAAAAAATATTGACAAACTGACTGGAAAATAATACATTGCTTTTAAAAATAAAACTTGAAATTATTATGAATAAATATTTCTCTAAGATTTTAGAGGAAATTTGCACAACGGAATTTGTGCGAAAGTTTATTATTTCACTAGATGAGCCACCCTTGAAAACAGTGAGGACTCTTGCTATTTTAAATGTATCAGAAAAGTTCGCAGTTTCTAAACATTGATTAAACATTGCACATAATTGACAGCTTATAACATGGATATTTTTTTATAATCTCTGATAGGATTATCGTCCTCCCCTGCACTTATGTTTGGTTTCATTTTATCGACAATATAAATTTTCATTATTTCTGCTCTCGTTATTGGGTTGAAAGAAATAGATTTGTCATTATTATAACACATTGCGTATTCTCATTAGTATTGCACGGTGTAAATTTGCATTGCCTATCATATCCAATATTTACAAAACATTCATCAAAAAATTCAACAATAATTATTTTTCTATCAGTCATGATTTCGTTATTACACAGCATAGACACAGCCTACTCGTTTAATGCACCTTTTCCCATGAGCACAACTGATAACATGACAAGTCTTCTTCATGTTTCCTTTAGTGTTTTTAAATCGATTACGATATTATTCTTTCTTTGCAATCTTTATCAGATGTGTGAGTGTATTTCGAATGTGATATGGTATGATATGATGGTTATGTTAACAACAACAACAACAGAAATATGAATATTTGTACAACAATATTAATACTTAACAAATATAAATCAAAAATGACCATAGATATTTGAGTACAGATGTACTGATACAATCATGTATCTAGCGTTGCAAATAAGGACCACAAAATAGCACAAGTGCTAGTCGAGTCTGGACCTCATTTGTGTGTATACCTACTCTCTGTAAAGATGGTAAAGTCCGGAGTTTTTTTTTTATATGTTATTTATAGAATCTGCATTTCCTCTAAATGAGCTTACGACTTGCTCTTCTACCCCATAGTTTATCTTTACGTTTGCCAAAACAGCTTTCAAAGGAAAACAAATATCATTAGCCCGTAGAAAATCAGTGATGAAATTGTCATATCTTATTTAACATTATATCTATCAAGGTGCCATTCAGTTAAATCCATGATGTCTTAAGATTTACGTGCTTCTGGAACAGATGCTATCTATGATTGATTTCATGTTGCAAATACAACAAACTAGCAAAATGATCACGTTCGTCCACTAAAAGTACCATTGAATTAGCTTGGCGTCGACATGTCGCGCTCGCTTTGCTCATGACCGAAACAAGCGTAGAAGTTTGGCGCTAAATGTAGCTTATGATGTCCTCGACAGTATCCACTGCTTCAGCGGATCGTCCATGTTTTTTTCAGGAAGCGATAAGAGCACCAGTGTGATTGTTTTTATATTCCACATACTAAGAATGTTGCTATATGATTGGTCAAGAGTTGATCACGTGATGAGGCGTAGTTTTTCCTATCAGATCACCTGAGAATAAAAGTTCGTTACACTCGAGGTGATAGTACTTTTTGGTTTCGCTGATCTCTTCACTCCTCACAGTCCTAATGCGTGATTAATATTTTAAGTACGCGCGAAATAAAAGTGCGTTACACTCGGACTATCACTTGACATCTAACGCGTCCTAACGCGCGTCCTAATGCGCGTCCTAATACGCGTCCTAATACGCGTTCTAATGCGCGTCCTAATGCGCGTCCTAACGCGTGTTCCCCATGGCAGCGGCTCGGGGTTATGGGGATAAGTAAACATTACTTTTTTACGTCAAATTGTCATTTTTGGTATAGATAGTTGGTTTCAGATGTGGAATATAAAGCAAATAATCAACTTTTGGTTTCAAGCAATGAGACGAGCTATCACTTCCTCGGCGATCTGAATGTATACGCTATCTTTCCTCAGCTGCGCTTCGGAAAGATAGCTACATCCAGATCGCCTCGGAAGTGATAGTTCGTCCCATCACCCTCACCAACGCTGATTATTTGCTTACTATACACCTTTCATTAATGATTTACAATTAGTGCTTTATTTTCTTTGTTATTTGTTAATCATTTTGCTTCTTTTAAACAAAATGTGATCAAACGCGTTTACATAATACGGTAACACATTATATCACTTAGCAGTTAAAGACAGCCAGTCCCTTTTTCAGATCACCACAAAACCATCGAAACATTGGCAAAACATATAGAGAAGTGTTAGCAAGCTCTATATTCACAATTTGAAACTGATACGTAGTGTAAAATTCAAATAATGCACGTAAACAACGTCTGATTAATAGTCTTTACCCCAGGCTCTTAGCAGTTTGTGTTGAAATATTTGCTTTATTGATGAATCTTTTTATTAAATTATAAAACGCATTATGAAAAAAATTGTTCTATGGAAGGAATCATCTCCAAAGTTTGGTAGTTACTCATAAAATTAGGATTTCACACACGCATAATAAACACAAAGGTACTGTAACAAAGACTAATACTTTTTTCGTGGTACGAAAAAAGTCGGTTTGAAATTTAACGGCTGAGATTTTTTTACATATACAGACAGCTTCAACATGCTATATTCTTAGAAATGGTCTTGAATCACACTTTCTTCAATTTACGATCGTGATAGACGATTTCAAATTTTAAGCTTGCAAAAGGGACGGACAATCTTTAACCACGTTGTAGATTGATATAAAGTGAAATGACGCTATCCTTATATGATATATATCTCCTTAGTAAACTCGCGCGAAAATTCGTGACAGGGGCGCACTTTGGATACGCAGCCTCAAAATGTGAGCTTGAGTTGAGGGAGATGACGCCCTTTACGTTGGGGAATGTCACAGTCGACGAGGGATTGATCCGAGCGGGTCTCGGTTATGAGAATAGCGGGGAACACTGAGGCTTTCTCAATCTTGATTTCGGAATAAAGATAACAGGCAATTCTCGATTTGATTAATGATTTTGATGAACGAAAAAAATGTACATATGTGTTTGACAAAGAGATAATTGATTGATTTCTTTTGTAAAGATATATACATGTATCCTGTACAATTATAAAGAAAATAAGTTCATGAATATATACAAAGTCAAACTGGATTGTTAACTCTTTGCAATAAAAATATGCTGATCTATGTGATTCGTTCATCATTGATGCATAAATGTAACAATGACAGTTACACAAATAACGGGAAAGCATTGAAGGGTTGAAGCGTTAGTTGTCGTCATCGATGACTTGACCCATTTCAACAAAGCTGTCTAGTCGGATGGTGATGGCGACGTGGACGTCATGGCCAAGGGTTGGGTCAAAATAACGCGGTCAATGCACTGATCTCTCCACTAGTGGCGAGATGAGTGGGTCAATGGCAAGGTTTTACTTCCGGTACTTAAGCTGAGAGTGTAATGGGGAGAGAGGTAACGCAGGCAGGTGAACAAGTATTGAGTGAAACAATAACGACCTATATCATTTGTTTCACCCTCCTATTCTAGTAGCTACGTCATGATATGATGTATGGTATATATACCAACTTAGGTCTCCATCTACCTACTTATCAAACCAAAAGAAAAAAAGTCATGACCATAGATTCACCTGCAAAGCTGAGTTCTATCATATTTAACATATCTTATTACCATGGTTTGTTAAAGCACATCTTAAAGACAGGGTGTCCCATTTGCAAAAAAATCATGATAATGTACTCCGCAAGAATCAGCAGTATACCTACCAATAACGTGTATGAAATCTCACAGTCATAGCTTCTCGAACATTCTCCGGAAAAAGCGAAATTTTTCTTGTTTACGCTTGAAACGCGCCGACAAACGTCTATTGTCCATGTCAGCGCGGACATTGCTCCCATTGAACGCATGCACTTTGGAGCGGTCTCTAGGCTATAGGTTTCGGACGACCCATCCAATACGTCCTCAAACTCTACTGATCGCTATAGTTTCGATTAAAGTCAGTTTCCAGTTTTATTCTTGGGAGGGAAGTTCGGATACAGTATCTTCTAACATTTTCCGTAGTTTTTGCACATTTTTGACATGCAAATAAATTATGACACCCTGTCTTTAATTATTTATGTATTGTTGTATGTTGCTGTTTCGGCATTTCCGTTACAAGGCTCTACTGACAGGGATTTTGCACCCCTTATCATTGTGTTAAATTGTATTTTTAATTATTCGCATCAAAATCTTCATAAGTACATTCCTCTCTTTCCTTTGTATCCAGTAACGTATGAATAGTGTTAATTCACGGTGTAACATGAAGTTCTTTATTCAAATGAAATACATTTATTAAAATTTGAAATCGACTCCCTCCTTTTTCAGAATCGATCCCTCGTTCGTTTATTTTACAATTCACCAAGGTAAACTATAATTGGCCTTTTCTGCGGTCAATGCCCATGTCAATGACCCTCATGACGTCACTGTGGTCAAGAAATCAATACCACGGACCTTGCCTCTCACATACAGACATGCCATAGAGATGAAGCATGTGTGCGAACACATACATGTCATTAAGTCTGGATTCATGTCGAACGCCATGCACACATGGTTTTTGAACTTTCTCGCCGATATCCTTACTTTTCAACAATTTTACTTCATGGGTGCTCATAATGGTTGTCGAGCATTTCTTATATTCTTCTGATTTTAAAGACGTTCAGAGGAATTCACAAAGTGCATCTGATTTCACTGAACTCTGTATAATGCATACCCTGTCCAATACCAGCCCATACCCTCTCTCCTTTCATTCGTTCTCTCTCTTGTCTCAACATATCCCCATAATCTGAATCTCTCAATATATCACCATTTGCCATCTCTCATAGCTATCTCTCTTTACCTGTCGTATGCAATCACTCCATTCCTCTCCCGTGCTCTTATTATCCAAATCCACACGCATTTCTCCTGCCCTTTATATCGCTTGTATTGTTTTGTCTGTCCCTTTACTATGTACCTCTTTGGGAGATAAGGCTTTTCCGCTGTGAATATAAATCATAACTCACACAACTTCGTATATTGTTTATATGATATATTCAATAAGAAACATGTTTTAAATGTGTGAATAACATTATACTGCATCAATATATGCAAATTATTCATATAAGCTCATATATAATTTTAAGTATAAAAGGAAAATAGCGATAAAAATTATGATTGCTTCAAAAACAAGCAAAATAAAGATTGTCTTTATCATCAGAATCTGATAAATTGGAAGAAATAACTTGGAAGAGGTAAAAGCACTGAATATCATAAATGACAACGAATATTAAGCATGTTAATAATTACTTCAAGTACACACCGCTTCTATTGCATGCGGTGTTGGTCATAAGCTCAGCATAAACATAATCCGATAAATGTTCGATGTTAGGGGGTTTGAGGGTGGAAACTATCACCTAATATCAGGAACTATAACCCTACCCTATCAACACTATTCTGAATTGCAAGAGCAAATCTCACTACATTATTAAAAGGTTAATATGATTTACTGTTATGATCTCAAAGAGCTAGAAAAACTGAAACCAGCAATAGAAACCAACTTATCCATATTTCTTGTGAACGAACGACACTATGAATACGATTCAACTATTTTGCATATGTTGATTAAATTGTATTTAAGGAAAAGAAAACGAGTGTCATTCTCTTTAACGTTTGAGCATCAAATATCCTACAGCCATGTTATATGCTAAATATCATTTTGATAAGTTTCGTTTTAAAAGTGATGGATCATGGATATACTATCAACAATAAAAGAAACAATTTATTGTGAGTTCATATCAACACTATCAGCTGGTAATTTATAGAATTGAAAGGGTACTTCCCATTTAAATAATAGTCACGAGAGACCATACAACTAGAAACACGGTCATTGAAATAAGGAGACAGTTCGACCATGCTCATTATTCATGCATTATTCATGGTTATTCATGCTCGGGCAAGCAGGGAACTGCTTGATCGCACCAGAGTAGCTAAATATCGTTATTTCTTTGGACTGTTACGAGGCTGTGGGACATTTATAATCCAAACTGAAAAAATAGAGTCGAGTACTCATAAGACTGGTCACTTTCTCATTTTCTTCTTGCTCAGTTCATTCCGCATGAAGAGGCGAGCCCGATAAGAAATGAAGAATGATTAGTCTACAACAGCCAGACCCATTTATTGAATAGTTTGGTTTAGAAATACCCAACAGCCTGGAGGACAGGCTATGATTTATCTTAAGTACATTGCGCCAAGGTGGAGGGCCAGTTCTCAATGAAATATCATGAAAGCGTCCATGACTCAACAACTAGGAATGGTTTAACAATTACGTAGATTATCAATACTTTGTAATAACAACTTGAACAATTAACTTTGTTAAGCACTGCATTGCTTTGTGGCAAAAAGTTGGCTGAATTTTATCAGTCAATATGTGAAGGCAATATATAGCATTTCTAAACGAGGAATATCTATCATAAGCAATATCTATATATACAGAGGGAAAGGGGGCTAGTGTGCTTCTTTGCCCCGTTTCCTCTTCCTTTTCCGCGAGAAGAAGCGTTCCCAACACGAGACAAAAACCGTGTCGAAAAATTTCTTGACGTTGTCGATGGTGAATGACTCGACGGCAAAAGAGAGGAAGGCTGACAACATGAGCATGCCGAGGATCATCATGGTGATCGACGTCAGGGCCGCAGAGGTTTTCTGGCTCTGCGTTAGCGTCTCACCGCGCGTGTAGTAGAACATATCCCCGAAGCCCACCGTGAGGATGGTGACGATGTCGAAGTAGAAAGAGTCGACCACACCCCACTCCATGGGCACAAAGCTGGAGTAGTAGATCACCAGCGTCGTGAGGCACAGATACATGATGAAGAAGATGGCGACGAACCAGATAGGTACACCAGAGTTCTTGGTACCGTTCTCCTCGGATGCTGCTTCATCTTCCTCTTTATCGGAGTTGTCGATGTTATTGTTGCTTTCATTGTCTGTCGACGGAACGATCGGTCCGTCGTCCTCGACTCCTACCATGGTGTCTTCCCCGGCCGCAGAGGGCGGTGTCTGCTGACCGTGCGAGATGCCACTGTTGTAGAGATCGCGCATCTGCGCGGTGTGCGTACGCGCTAAATGTTCTTTTGAAGAATTTTTCTCACAGCCATCACCACCGCTGCTACCATCCTTGTCTATACCTATCTTTACATCATCTTTCTTTCCTTTGGAGCCGATAGTTAAGTGTTGACCGTTTTGATGCGGCCGATATGAGATAGTGTTTGGCCCGTTCACCTGGACCTCTGTGCCCGACTCCGATCGGTCCGTAGCCTCTTGCTCGTTCCCATCTATCATCGCGTTCCTGCTGTTTGTGTTTGACCGGTCTATCCAACTGCAGCGGCTCCCATGGTTACTCTCACATTTCTTCGTGGTCGTTGTCGAATTGATCTGCGCGCCGATAATGCTCAGCGTGCTCATTGACCTCGGAGGCCGCACATCGACTCTCCTGCCTCTCTTCTGTCGGCACGAGGAGCGAAGATTGCACAAACCTTGATACATCTTCGTGATAAGGAAGACAACTCCGCGTCCCATCCAGCCGATCAGGGTAATGTTAAGTGGTATGCCAATGATGGCATAGAATATGCAGAGGGCACGACCGAGATCTGTCCGCGGAACAAGGATCCCGTAACCTACAGCGAACAGATATAAATAAACACAATTTTGAAATATAAAAAATGACCAAATGCAGGGTTTAATATTATTTATTAATATGTGACATTATGGATTACTCTTTCTGGCTTTCTTCTTTCATCAATTCTACTTGGAGCCATCAACCTACAAGCATATCAAGACCTTCTCCATACGAGTTTACGTTCAGAATATGATTCATTTTTGGCGATAAGTTAGCTCAGTAAGTTTACTGAGGTCGTATTTCGCCATCGCATTTTTCTGTATTATTGCATTATTGTATTTTGTATTGATCAGTTGTTTGTACGTTTGATTAAAATAAAATTGTTATGCACACATGGTGATTTCTAGCCTGTTAACAAGGCCTATCGCGTCTAATACTCGAAACAACGCATGTATAGAAGACTGACCCGGTGTGGATTAATGGAATATTAGACGCGAGAGGCCTTATTCTAAGGCCAGGAGGTTCCCAGCCCTGCCAAGTGCTCACCGATTGTCGAGACCACCGTGAGGCAGAAGTGAAAGCCACCGAGGAAGTTCCACTCCAGGCCTTTGTCCTGGTGAATGTCCATCACAATGATGTCAGCAAGGTCTTGGATCTGGCACTCCGTGAGGTTGGTGGCCGCCATAGTGTCAAGGGTCAGGCCGCTGATATTGCACAGTTGTCCTCGTTCGAATGCCTGTGGGAATGGTGATGATGGTAAAGATGATTTGAATGATAAGGATGGTAATGTATATAATATCACTCACATAGTTGAAAAGTTAGTCTTGACGGGAAGGATGGTGGGGAGGGGGGGGGGGGTTGTGGAAAAAGAATGATTACTTAGATAAGCAGCCTGACTGCTTAGCAGAGCAAGGGGATATTTATTTACCGAGACGTGAAGCTGATACATAGAGCTCAGGATAGAGAGTTGTGGATCGCCTTCGTCACATGATGTTGCACTTAGATATATAGATTGAAAATGAGGATAAACGTGAATGATGTGGAGAATAACTTTGATGCTTTACTCACTTGGAAGACGACGTTGGTGAAGTACTCTCGCTCTATGGCTCTCTGGTGTTTGAGGTGGGGTCCCTCGATGCTGCTGAACATCCATGCCCCTGCCGCCAAGAACAGCACCCACACGACTACGGGCACGATGGTGATCGCCACTTGGAAGCACATCCCTTTCCCCGACCTAACGCTGGTCTCCGAACCCTTCCTAGCGGAGTCCATCTTCGGCTTCGTCATCATTGTCGTCGTCGTCGTCCTCTTCGTCCCCATGCTGTCGTCTACGATATTGGTTCGGATATTGCTGCATGATACGCGTGAAAACCGCGGTGATCGGGGTGCCTCCACCGCCAATCGGGGTCCCTCTACCGCCAATCGAGGTGCCTCCGTCTCCAATCGGGGTGCCTCCTCTATCGCCAATCGGGGTGTCTCTACCACCAATCGGGGTACCTCTACAGCCAGTGGAGGTGCCTCCGTCTCCAATCGGGGTGCCTCCTCTATCGCCAATCGGGGTGCCTCCTCTATCGCCAATCGCGGTGCCTCTACCGCCAATCGGGTTGCCTTCGTCTCCAATTGGGGTGTCTCTGTCTCTAATCGGGATCCCCCTACCGCCAATCGGGGTACCTCTACCGCCAGTGGGGATGCCTCCGTCTCCAATCGGGGTTCTTCTACCGCCAATCGGGGTTCCTTCGTTTCCAATCGGGGTGCCTCTACCGCCAATCGGGGTTCCTCCGTCGTCAATCGGGGTACCTGTGACGCCAATCGAGGTGCCTCCTCTACCGCCAGTGGGGGTGCTTCCGTCTCCAACCGGGGTGCCTCCGTCTCCAACCGGGGTGCCTCCGTCTCCAGCCGAGGTGTCTCCGTCTCCAATCGGGGTGCCTCCGTTTCCAATCGGAGTGCCTCCGCCGCCAATTGGGGTGCCTCCGCCGCCAGCCCCAGCGGCGTGGCGCTCTCTAAGGAGCTCTGTTTGTCTGAGGATTCCTGCACGGTTGCCTCTTGCAGCGCCCGAGGGGCCCTTTTCATCCAATGTCCAACAAGCTGAAGGAAAAGAAACGGAAGAAAGAAATATATTAATGCTAGGTTGAGTTTATGTGGCTACGAGAAGGTTCTTTATTTCGAAGGTTTGATATTATGAAAGTTCTTTTCTCCGTGTTTTTTTTCTGAACACCTGAGGCTCGTTTATCCGAACATTGTGTAGCCTTGATAAACTGCATTAAGAAAAATGAACAGTGGAGTAAATATTTTCGGTTCAACGAAACTTATTTCATTTATGGTATAAAAAAACCCACTTCATTTTTGGTTTGACGTCCTGTGTCACATTTCCGGATTAACAAACCCTATTCCATTTGGAATCTGGACAATCGAACTATTGGAGTATGGACCGTACGAATAACATTTGTTAAAACAAACCTTCGGAGTAGAAAAATCTCGAAGTTAGGATGAAAGTTGCATAGCAACCGTAACAAATGCCGAATGGTCTTAGTGTCCCTGTCCCCTAACTTCTAGATTTTTCTAACTTCTCTATTTGTTAAGCCCCAAGGAGAATGGCACTAGTGATGACCAACCAAACGCGACCATGGACACAATAATCCATTTTCGTAATGTATTCACAACTTTCCCCCCAGTGACGCGAAATCATGAAATACAGGTGGATGTAAATCCACCTGTATTTCGTGATTCAATTTTAATGGATGGAACGCACTCTGAATGTATTAGTTATTGCTACTCTTACAAACCTCGGACAGGCTTTGGGGTTACCATTAGTAACATATTGTTTGAACGACGGGAATAAAATTTGCATACAAAACGAAAATGGTCGAATGGAGGGATATGTAAAGAGCACTAGAACCAATGCAACATGGCAACGACATTTTAAGCTCAAAACCCTCGTCTTCAAGACTCAAACTTTTACCACCTGGGGTTGAATTCTGAAAGAAACATAAGTTGCAAACTGTCTTAGCTACATGTAAGACATTATTATTCTAAAAAAATGGCTTAAAAATCCCCAATAGGCCAATCACAATTATGAATTATACGTTGTAGGGGATTTAAGTAAAAATTTGAGTTCGTTTCAGAGTACCAGCCCTGGTCTCACAGTCGAAGTAAATATTTCTCACTTCATCCCGTTCCTAAAATCATAACGTCACTACCTTCCTCACGTAGATTACTCTGTCAAGTTTTTAAAAATAATTCAGAAGAGAAACGTTATAGCGAAGGTCATGGCCCTTGATAGATGCATTTATCGTTAAGAGGCATATATCACAGGGAACCCATTTTTCTTCCGTAACGGATAGAAGAACGTATGCTAAACAAGTTTCTCTCTGTTCGCTTAACTTTACACCAATGCATTACACATTTCACTTCACCAACTGCAATTACTGAGTAATGTTATAAGAAAGAACCGGTTCCCATGGATTAAGATGATGTCTAAAATATCATTCATGGAGCGTAGTGCCCTCGAAAGAGTCCACTACTAATTTGACGTTGCGGAAAGTATGTGCCAACCGTCCATGTGTATTGTAGTCAAGGAAGAATTTATTCAAAGCCCAGAGACCGAAGACATTATTGACAAAAAAGGTGCTCAAGCAGATATTCTGCAAATAGAGGAATAGCATTGCAATCACCGACGCGGCCATTGTCCCGATTCCTTTAAGTATAGGGGTACGAAGTGAAAATCGATACGCCACCTACGTCACTACAGTCAGAGACCTCTCCTGGTTTCTTTTCATCGGAGACAATCGGTGCGGGGGCGACGCGTATAAAGTATGACTGCGAGCCCTATAGTGACAAACATATACACACACGTAGCTACAAACGTGTGCTCATCAACGTGGGCTCTCACAGTGGATTAAGTGTACACGTATTTGACATCCCTTTCAATAGTATTAGTTAAATGACTTGGCACAAATCTGCATTTCTACGATTACCTTGTGTTCACTTATCAACATCGGGTTGATGAAGCGCAATGTTACATATTGTACGGACAAACTAGCTGGGTCTAAATTATTTAAAATATGAAAATATTACAGCTCCATGGTAATATATGTTGGCTTAATGAAGGTATATTTCCTCTTCATATCGCAAACTGTGAAAGGAGGCTCCCAAAGTTTGCTGTAGAGGCTACTCGCATTTCTCTCTTCTCTCATTGTTGTGAAACTCAACTACTCAACCTTGGGTAGTTCGTCCTTTATGTCGATGGTTTGAATGCACCTATTCTTAAGTTTTGTTGGTCAAAAAGTAGTGAAATAGGTTCAATAGGTACTTAGTCCTGTATCGTTGATCCAATAATTAGTTTCACTTATGTTTTGTTTGTCCGACAGGTAGTTACTCTTAAGTTTAAGTCCGACAAATCTTAAGTTTCGTAAGTCTGACAGGTTGTTAGTCCTATTTGTCTGTGGTCCGACGGATTGTTGGGCTTTTCTAATTATTTGTACAGACCGTATGCTTTTGAAGGTGGGTTCGTTTGTGGTTGCACAATAAAGTGAGAATCATCTACTTTGGTAAATAGTGTCGGTTTAATTCTTCTTTCCCGAACAGAAGCTCACAAGTAGAGACATAAGCCTACGCCTCACGCCGTTTATTTTGTATACAATTTTGTGTTAATGGTAATGACAGGGTTAAATGTCTCAGTTCCTTGCTATGAAGAATACTTAAGTGTATACCCTTCACGCTCTCTGGCGGTTTCGAGGAATATGGGGAATGGGTGCGAGCCTGTGCTGGGAGAATGGGAATCTGGCCATTTTTTAAGGCTTAGATGAAATCTGAGGTTATCCATTCTTTGAGAAGCCCGATAATTTATTTAGCCCAAAGCAACGTATTTCAAGACTTTGCGCTTATATGGTTACACACATGTGTAATCGCCTTAGTGTGGTGGGTTCACTTTGCGCCTTTGTGGTAGCTACGTAGAGGATGTGGAAAATAAGTTGTCGGGGTGGGGGAGTTTCTAAACTACATGTATGATGTATGTTAGGTGCATTAACGGTCGATATCAATTCGCCAGTTTAAATCATCAGTTTAAAAAGACGTTCTCTGTCTGCTTGATGTGAAACATACTGTATAAACACACAATCATTACACACAATTCTTGAATTGTTTATCAAGCTATATATACCACACTAAACAATATATTTTGGGATATTTCTTACAAAGGTCAATGACTAACTTATAATATATACTACCACCGCTAAGAACATCAACATGTGTATGTAGAGATGTACATATACATGTATATATTTAGTACATGTACAACTACTATACTGCTACTACTATGTACTTGTTTGGGTTTTACTTTTACTACTACTTCTACTACTATTACTACCACTACTACTACTTCTACTACTACTACTACTACTACTACTACTACTACTACTACTACTACTACTACTAATAGTAATAATAATACTACAACTAATACTACTACTTTTCTTCTTACATTTATACTACTAGGATGACGGCTACTTCTATTGTATGTTTACATAAACTTAATAATTTCATTGCTATTATGAAACCTATTATTACTTTTACTATTAATTATTTTACTATCATAAAGACTGAAATTACTTTTATTGCTGCTACCTCCACAACAATAGGTACAGTAACTACTACCACTGCTGTTGATGCTACTTCTACTTCTACTACTCCCACTACTACTTATATTACTTTTACTACTACATGGGAGGTGGATTAGATGAAAATGAATTCATATGTACTGATATCAAATGGAAATATTACCATATACACGACATGCAGTATACGAGTCTTGTGCTAGTAACTTCGACGTCGAGGTTTAAAAAGTTAAGTTTATAATGACATGTTTGTTCAAAAACTCGTCTCCTCCTCGAAAAAAGTCAAGGCGCATTCAATTTTCATCTATAGAACAATATAAAAATATACCTGAACCTTTTTCTTTTACTTACGTGAGTATGGGTGTGTGTTAGGATAAAGTCGCTTGACATGCAAAGTACGGGTTTATATGGCATATACCTCCATGTATTTGTCATTTAAATTTTCGTTTCGTATATAGGATATTCTTTGAATTAATTGCAATACCCTAGCTCCGAAAACGCATCCTCACACAAAAACAGGTTAGATCGCAAGTTTATATCCTTTATTTTTCCACTATCAAATTTAAATCGGGGCGTTACACAATAAGTTTAAATCAAGTATTTCAGTCGTTGAATTGTTGTTCTGTGTAAACTATCGCTTATTTGTAAATGATTGTGATAAAGATGCAATATATTACATAAATATTACATTTTTTTCTCTTTAAACATATGCGCAGCGCTAGAATATGTTTTTGCAATATCTATTAGTAAATCACATTTGTACTGAGGCTCAATTTGAATTACCATTCCACATGTGCATGTGTGGATGCTTCTATGCGGTAGAAGCATTCAGTTATAGGTCATCGAGAACGAAGAGTAGACAGTTTCCAAATAAGAAAGGCGTTCTATTCATGAGTCATGACCGATGTTAACAATGTACATGCAAAATTTAAGCGTTTCTTGGAAATAGTGTCATACAAGTAGCATACAAAAAGGTTCTCTTTGCAATATATCTCATTAATTGATTGCTCACATGCACTGATTAATGTAATATTGAATACAAAAAGTATGTTACTCTTACGTCCAAAAATCATCCGTGTTATATTGCCATGCTATTTTCGGACGGTCTCGATAATTCTATCTTGATTTTGACTTTGAAGACGTACAACGTTATATTTCATACACATCTGCACAAGCACAGATGTACATGTGCTTACTGTGCATACATCATGTCCAACTTTCAACAATTTCAACGGCATAAATGGAGATGTACACTTTTGAATGTTAACTAAACACTTTCTGAATCGTAAATTTATTCATTTTGAAATATAATTATTGACATTCTCTTAAACATATAGTTACAAAACAAAGTTGTAATGTCAAGAAGCCTTTGTTTTCCTGCTGATTCCTCATTCTCATATACTTGTATTTTTCTTTTCATGTTTTTTTTTAACCTTTTATGTGCAAGACAAGCTGCTGCTCTTTGTGGTTTGCGTGTATTATTCGTGCAAACATCATCAACGGTAGATAAAGAGATAATGCCCTCAACGATAGACAAAGAGATAATGCCCTTTTTGTTTCTTAAATGTTCATGTTTTGTTTTTACATTGTGTGCGATAAATGGACATAAAGAAAAACTGGGAATGTGAAACATGCGGCCGCGCACATAAAAAAATAAACAAATGGAACTTCTAGCTGCAATTTCTCCTATTTTGTAACATGTTTTGTAAATCGTCAGCAAATAATAGAATACATAGTTGTATTCTTTATCAAATTATATGAACATAATATTAATACATATATTTCACATTGTTCATATTATAAATATATTGCTTATATCATATTCAAATGTATATATATATATATATATATATATATATATATATATATATATATATCACTTGCGCCAAATATATTTGTGATATGGCTTGAAAATGAATCAGATTCCGACAAAGTAATACCTAACTATCAAATATATACGCATTGTTGCAAAGGGGCGTGCATTCTACTGGATATTTTATCTCGTCTACGATAACATGAATATCTGCTTCTCCCGTTGAAAGTAGACACCTACATGTACACCAGACAGCTCAGCAACGTGTCCGAGCTATCAAGACTAAAATGCAATGTTCACAGGGGTAATCCAGATATAAATCCACAATACCTCACTCAACTAGAATATTGTAATTATGTCTTCCATCACTACTCTCAATTTTGTGTAACTCTCCATTTCTCCCTTGAGATAACTGTCTTTAAAAATGACTAGTTATTACGAAAATATGATATTGAAATGTGAATGATTGATAGATTGTTAATACTGTGTATGATTCTGATTTTTCGGTGATTGTTTATGTGATTGTATGTTTGGCAATGTTGCAAGCTGATACTATTAGCCTTTGCTGCTGATAAGTATTTGATTTACCTGAATATACGGAAGTATTAGCTACCACGTATTTACTTTTTTTTCATGACATTGCGCTTACATAATTTACAGGTACACTTCTTGAATGTTGTTTTCCATAAAGTAAAGAAGAAACTTAACCATGTGTTAAGTGATGTTCCGACTAATGTATTGCTGCTCTATACGCGTATATTCAAAGTGCAATTTTTAATGCAAGTTTCCTCTGTATTTAAAGAGTGACATCGCCTGGTTTTAATTTTGCATTCAGTCATTAAGTTGGTTATTTCAAAATGTTACGAACTTAGAAAAGCCTATCAGTAGTGAAATGTGCTGGAGAAGGTGGTACTACAATTATATTGTATACAATTAACATTCTACCAACCTAATAAAATTAATGTATGTACATTATGGACACCGAACTCATATTACAGACTTCAAATATAGAATAAGGGATGAAAATTCAAAATCTAAATTGCCTTAAAGCATGATAATAATATTTCAATATTGATACATTTTCATTATAAAATCAGATTGATTCCGAGACTATATTCCAAAGGATAATTTATTGGCATGCGCCAGCCGTCATGTAGACATAGTAGAGTAGGAGTCATTTGCACACCCTGGTAGTTATTTACACATTATCTTCTTGTAAAATGATACTTTTCGAATCATATAGATACATAAAACAACGTCAAACAGCAGCATACATAATGAAGGTCCATTTTTATCGAAGCTCTGGCACTTTCAAGACTTGGTATTTACCTGCCGCTGGCTCTCACATTTATTACAATCATGTGAATTGCTGAGAACATCTTGATACAACGCATACCGAATAGTCTATCCCTTTCTAATTACTTTCTTATCTGAACAAATCCCAGGACAATTCTTCCTCAGTATTTCTAATTATTTTCGAAGGTGCAATTTACATATATCCAATTAGTTTAACAACGGGCACTGATTTTAATTAACTTCAAGAGAACGGCACGAGTATGTTTATTGAGTTATCATGCAGAACTCATTATTGTTACGTACTGGTATGCTAGCTTCACAAACAACAGTCATAGGGTGACCCGTTTCGCCGGGATGCATACACCTTAATTGGGAAAAAAATAGCCAAAACCGTAAACAAGTAACTTAAAAAGTTTATCAAGTACTTCACTATTGTTATTGAATTAAACTGTGGGTATTGTCTTACCAAATGCTTGCAATAAATTATTAAAATTCCTCAAGTAAGCATCCAAGTAAGTATCCTCCGAACAAAATGGCGACGTAGTCTTGTTCCCTCTTAACCTCAAGCTCTATCAACCCCTCCCTCTCCCTATCGCTGGGACTGCGCAGGAGAAGCAAGTCATTGTATTAAATCCCCCATTGATCACGGCACCCCAGAAGAAAGCGCTGCGTAGATACTCTACTTTGCATGACAATGCCCAAAGATGGAGCAAACTTTGTTTGGTACGGACCGGGGGAGACGCATTGGGCCGATGGGGAGGGGGACAAAGCGGCCAAGGAGGGCGGCTTTAGGGCTGGGATCGATAACGTTTCAGGGCGCTGTAAGAGAGTGAGAGTGCGGGGTTCGGAGGCTGAATGATTGTTATTGGCTGGTATCCAGGGACACCGCAACTCGTATTTGTTGCTGAGATAGTCGCGTGATGTAATCGTCGTTGGGATACGGGCTATTATGCTTCGCCGTCTCGAAAGCAGGTTGGGAAAACACACGCCGCAAACGGTTGAAGTCTACCAACGAGCATGACTAGTGACGATTGGGATACGCTCTCTCTGTCTCTGTCTCTGTCTCTGTCTCTCCCTCTCTCTCTCTCTATCGCTATATCTCACTTTCTCTTTTTCTCTCCCCCTCTCTCATTGTCTCATATTAGATATTTTCTTTATTCTTCCTTTCAACATACATTTTTCATACATTCCATCACCATTTCATTCTCCTTCCCAATATATTGTAATTTCAAATTTCATTCTTCATTCATTCATTTTCATTTCATTCTCCCTCCCATTTATTGGAATCATCTTTTATATCTCTGTCTGTCTCTCACTCTCTAACTCACCCTTTGTTTCTTTTCCTCTCCCACTACCACCTCCTTCATTCCGCCTCGCCATTCCCACAATCTTCCTCCCCTTCTTCCCTTTTCTTGTACCCAATCTCTCCTTCATATATTCTTTCACCCTCCCGTGTTGTCGATCTTGTTTACACTCAGGATGCAATTTCGCTTTGTGGATTTTCATCCTTTTCATGATAACTATTCTACTCTATTCATGTTCTACTCTATAATCATTCTCATCAGAATGAACAAACAATTTTGGTAGGCAACATGGTGAAAAGAGGAGAACGCCAATGAACGGCACCATAACAACACACAATCAATCACACACTATCAGGAAGAGTGGATTCCTTTAATTTTTCAGCATTATTATATTTTCCATCAAAATACATTTTAACAATTTATCACTCTAAACCGGAAATCTCGAATATCATAGTGCATTGTTCTAATAAAGCATGTTCTATGGTGGACACGTGGACCTACAACGTGTAATACCTCTTTGAGTAGGATCTACTATCGAACACGTGGGGGGTACCTATTGCATAACGACACTTGTGTTTTTAATTAAAAATCTTTGCAAGATATTACATATCGCATGATAGTTGAAAGTGACTTAGTTTCTGTTACATTTCTTCAACTGAAAGCCAATTGTACATGGGATTGTATATCAGTATGTTAGATATTTACCTTACGAAAACGGCTATAAACACAAAATATTGCACACTATTTTAGACAAAGAGAAACAAAAGGAAATTACAAAAGCAAAACGTAAATAAAATCTACTATCGTGTTGCATCCATGAAATATTACATAGTGCTTTTTTCAGAGCTCTTTAGTCATGTTAGTGAAAAATTTGCATTTTTTTCCCAAAAAGCCATATGTTTACCACTGAAAATAATGGTGCTTGCTTTTCATAGTGACCACTATGCATAACTTGTCACTTAACATGACTTCATGCTATATATTTATATAAGTTACACGTTATGAATCACAGCCCTTATAAACACAACAAAAAAGTAAGCCCCCCCTAAGCAAAATAGCATAACTTTTGTATCGAAGAGGTTTTGAGCAACATACCTTGGCAGGATTGTACCTTCACCTATTGACTAACTTCCGGGTGAAAATCACATTAATCCACTCAGTCATACATGATTGAGCACACATAAAGGCAAAATTGTCACTTTTCAAAAGTCACAAGGGTAATTTGGGGATTCTGTCATATGAATTTTTAATGAATTCCATTTCTGGTACATAATTTATGTCTTTTCATTGTTTATCATTCATCTCTCGACGCACTAACACCTTTCCCGACATTTAACCCATTGTTCTGGTTGAGTGAGCACAGTATAAAAAAATTCATCCTTCTTGAGTTTGAAATTTCCAAAAACCTTTATTTTTGTGACAAAAATTAACTTCTGGATATTTTGACAAAGATGTAACATGACCTGTTATGTGAACAAAAGAAGTTATTTTCATGCCATAGTTGAGTGAATCCACTTTAAAAATCGCACAAGAAATGCCCAAATGTGGCAATTTTGCCTTTAATGTGTGCTCATTCATGCATAACAGAATGTATTAATGTGATTTTCACACGGAAAAAAAGTTATGCCATTTTGCTTGGGGGGGGGGGGGGGGGGGGGGGGAGGGGAGACTTACTTTTTTGTTGTGTTTAAATGGTGAGCTCACCCCGAGAATGCTACTTGTTGTTTCAACACTTAACGCCATTCACATTTCATTTAGAACTAAACGTATTTAAAAATTATCATTCAAGGTACGTGTTACTTCATCTTTCTTCTGAATAGAATACAACGCATGAGACGGGACTCAGATCTTAGGTGTCTGATATTACATCAAAACACACCAGAAATCAGAGTTGCCTTTCTATCATAACAAAATGCCACGAATTGGACTGAAATATCGAGTAAAATTGATTACGGATGTCCAAGAACAGGAAAATTATAAATTAAGCATGGGACGTCCAATGTACTCTCTACTGAAAACGTTTTTGCAATCAAGAAAATAACAATGGAAACCGCTACAGTGTGCAGTTTTCATTGGCTGTATCCTTGGTAGTTACGATTGGTGTAAGTCACACTAATGTTAAAGCTACACGCAACGTGGTCCATTGTCTAAGGATTTTGTGCTGACCCCTCAACATTAAGGCCACGGCAGACGACACGATTTGGCCACGACCCTGCAGTCGTCAGGGTATACGACTGGAAACATGACGTCACCTACATAATGTACACAAGTCCATGATCGGTCCTACGATGCAGCCCGTCGCAGAGCCGTACAACTGATTGGATCGTGTCGTCTGCAGTAGTTTGTAGGCTGACGTACAAGTATCTATTCTCCCGACGCTTTGGTGGAACATTCCTCCATTTCGAACATATGTTTACTTGATATACAAATGCATAAGTAAATTTGCCTAGTATAATGTCAATCTGACAATAATGATGTAATACTGTGCAAATTCTTCGTTTTCGCACCTTTTCATCTCGTTGCAAATAAATGATAATTGTTTGATACGTTTTATAAACATAACTGGAAAACATTTCATTCATTTCATGAGTGAAAGAGCATAAACAATTAGGAAATAAATAATCATAAAAAAAGACAGCTACTTGTTCTTTACAGAATGAAACCTGTGGTATCCACAGTATCACGAATGGAATGTTGAACCAGGAAGATGTTAGAACTGGAGTCGGTACGAAGAGTATATTTATTCCTACACCAGTTGCGTTCGTTGATAGCACAATAGAATATTTGACGCGCTTGGTTCTTTGATCGAGGGAGGTCCGCCGCCAAATATGCAAGACAAATTTTGGATGCATTTAGAGGAATATATATTCTGCATGCGCAGAAGATTTCAGAACCACTTTATGTACTGAAGTGCATGTGCACTAGTAGAACATCGTATAATGATACGATTCTGTGAATTTCAGATTATATTGTTGCTTCGTTTATTTATTTTTTTTTATAAATCGAGAATACTGTCGAGAACATGTCAGAGAAATGCCTCCATATCGCACATTGGGCAATCATATTTCCTTACAAATATCTTGTAAATCTTTTATTGAATGTTTCACCTTCTATGGAAACGACCTCGATTTCATGTCCAAAGATGTTCGAAAAAGTTACGGACCAAATTCTTTCTACAATTTCATCACAATTTCACTTCGCTCACCCCAATCTAATTTCCAGTGTGTGTAATAAGATCAGAACTCCCAGCGAAGGCTGAACGGTTGACATATTTCTCAAACCAGATTTTCTTTTGTTATTCAGAGGAGGAGAAATACAGCGTATTGTTTGAAACACCTGAATGTCTTAAATTTTTCCGAGGCAGCGGTCATCATAGATCAAAGAAAGTCTATCCGAGCGCAGTCCATCCATGATAGGTCTATGGTTGAACGTGCTGAGAATGTTTCAACGATGATCATTTTCATAGAAAATATATTCTCCAAGCTTTTAGATTATGACCTCACCAATCGCGTGCTATACGATTTCAAGGTTTGTTCTAAATGACGTCATAGATTTCACACACATAAAGAAAAATGGTAATAAGTAACTTATACACTCTACTTTTGGACTTCATGTGATAGTGATGCATAATGAGTTAAGACACTTACGGCTTCGAGCTAGCATTCATATCAAAACAGATGATCAAGGAAGTTGGAGGGGAAAAGGGGAGAGAGAAAGAAAGTGTGTGTGTGTGTGTGTGTGTGTGTGTGTGAGAGAGAGAGAGAGAGAGAGAGAGAGAGAGAGAGAGAGAGAGAAACGGAAGAGAAAGTGTGCTGGGTAAGAGAATCCTATTCAAAATATGAATGCCTCTACAAACCTTTGCAAAAACATCTACAATGTCTCTACAAACATTATAGCTACTAGTTCTTGACATACTTCACGAAATAGAAAACAAAGGCACTTCCAAGATAATCATATAAATGTCATCAAAAAGCAAAATTGCATAGTTCTTTAACGCTTTCTAACATCAATACATCAAAATTCTTAAAAAAGAAATATTCGCATAGGAATACTAGGCTTTGCTGATGACACGAAAACACACCGATACGTTTGTCCAATTATTTGGTCCTCGAACGTCAAACCTTGACTATTGAATGTGGCCTTGGGGTGAGTGGCTCTCAAAATACGCGCAATGCACTGCTCGAGGCAAGCGCGCCCTCCCAAAGTGCGTTCGCTATGCATGCTATCGATACTGAAAGAATTCTTCCCAAATAATCGGTTTATAATCGTGATGAGATGTGCTATGAACTTTTTATAAACAAGGATTTCATATTGTTTGGAATAAGATCACTACATCTTGTCCATCATGACTGGACAATGTCCTCCATGGCTGGACTACAATCAAATATCAATAGCAGGACTAAGTCATCCACAGTGGACCAAGTTTCCCATAGTTGAAATACGTCATCGATACGAGGAACATATCTCCTACAAGTTATCTATGAGCTGAATATTTGGATCACGTTATTTGCATTCTAAGTGACTCTCTGTGGCTTAATTTGCTTGCTACAATCTTGGCAATGGGAACCGGAAGACAAATCTGGAACACAAATTCGTAAAAAAAATATATTACTTAATACCATTTACTGGAACATCTGGAAGAATACTTCAAACGCATGGAAGGCATCAGCATGAGACACTGGACGCAGCAGTGACGCAAATAGAAATACATTCATTCACTCTAGTATAGTGCAAATAGTATGTTATATCTGACGTTTTGAATGTCTGAAGTCTGGAGCAACTACTTTAGAAGGATCTGGTAATGCGTTGCCAACAAAACACATTGATTACCTAAATATTTCCATTTCCCATAAGGTAAACACGGAACCTCTACTTGTCCATCCAAATGACACAATTTATTTGCCATGGTTCGTGACCATGCGCAGGCATTGTCTGAACTTGGAAGCCATGATGTTGGAAGACTTTCGTGATTGTATCTTCCTTCTTTGCCCCAACTCTACAATGACCGCTTGTGACACATAGTGGGCCATTTGAAATTCCAAAAGGCCTCGCTTATTATACACAGCAATGACAAAACAACACCAACACAAAGAAAAGTTTAAATCTTCATTCCGCGTACCAGAATATGAAACGTAAAAACTGCCCAGCTCTGAGGCAAGGTTTTTATATGCCGGGAATTTTGATACTGTCGAGATGTTAGAACGACGGAAACTATTCAAAATTTCAGCATTTACTGAATACATGACATACGCATGCATTTACCTCTCGATTCGTCTTCTTTTCCGGTCGGCGGGAACACGTTCACCTGGACGGAAAAGACCGCCCCCTCGCATCTTATCTCAATGAGCCGATCCCAATGCATATCAATCGGTGTAACTCATCACCGGAAACACTAACTAGCATGACCGGAAGCACACGCTAAGAAGCTGCCACCGCGTAATTCAATATGTGGCCATCGGGTACAGTCATTAAACCGATCAAATCATAAAAGCATGGTATTATGGGAACAACATGCATGGTAAAGGAAGGAAGAAGAGAGAGGAGGAGGAACATGTTGGAAACGTATTGCTATCCGTATCGATTGCCAGCGCAAACAGAGCAGTGAGATTGGCATGTCCATATTGCGCAAACTTAGTGATATTGTTGATGTTTTGATGAGTTGTAAACAGCTCGGAAACGAAATATCACACAGACGGCATTGCATACCTTAACCCTAGCATTCCCAGGAGTTGAAAACCCAATTGCCTTACTACACACCTTTTTGCGAAGGTAATGCGAGAGTTAAGGAACTACATGTATAACCTGCTGCCATTTTGTGCCGGCTGCCGATTTCCTCTATACACACATTGCAGTGACCTCTCAGCCCACTCTACTCCTCGGCTTGCTCGGGTCTCGTTCCACGCCGTGCTTCCCGGCATTCCCCTTCTCCGCCTCGTGTTCCTCCCCCTCCTCCTCCCCGTCTTCCCTCCGACCCCTCGTCCTCCGATCGAGGTACGCCACGAAGGTCCTCCCCGCCCTGCACAGCCGGTCCTGCACCAGGGCGATGCACATGGACGTGACGGCGAGCCCGACCAGAGTGAAGAGCAGGCAGAGGAGGAACCGACTCGCGCTGTACTGCTGCTCAGGGATGACGTCACCGAACCCGATGGTGGTCAGCGTGATGAAGGTAAAGTAGAACGCCTTCCCATAATGCCAACCTTCTACCAATGAAAACGCATACGCGCTGATGCAGACGTAGCAGATGAGTGTGACGATGACGATGGTGATAGATACCTCATTCTCGTGGTAATCGTTACTGTAATCAACATCCCTGTCGGTTTCGTCGTCAGCCACAACGTCAACGACAGTGTCGCTCTTTTCCATGGGAAGTTTCTTCTCGTCCACTTTTATTTCGTCCACTGTCCTTTCGTCTACTTTCTTCTCATCTAGCATGGTTGTGACCGTAGTGACCGTCGTCTTGTAGCTATTAGTTGACTGATCCGAGCTATGTGCAGTTCCACCGTTACAGTGCTCACTGATGTCGTTCAACTCGATAGCCATCTCACCGCCGACGTCGCCACCGCCTTCCCCGCTAAGGCTATTCCCCGTCTCGGCTCTTTCCGTCTTCGGTCTCTCGTCGCCCGCGCCATTGCCTCCGACGTGGAACCTGACTGACTGCATATGTCGCATGGTAACGTTGGGCATAGTGCCGTGACGTCGATCCCGGGAGATACCACGTGACCCAGTCCCGTCCGCAGCCTGCCTGCTTGGACGGCCGACCATGCGAGCCCTCATCCGACGCCTCCGGGTGGAGGCGGATTCCCGGCAGAACTTCTCCCGGCACCAGCGGACCAGATAGATGAAGGCAACCGCTAAGACCTGGCCGATGTCGGCGAGGAGGTAGAAGGAAAGAGGGACCCCGATGACGGAGTAGACTACGCAGAAGGCTTGTCCGGTCATCGTCTCGGGCACAATGTCGCCATAGCCTGAAAGAAGTAATGGAAGTAGAAAGGGCGAACAACATTTAAACAATGAAACATTTGAGGAACAGAGGAAATACATGAAACTGCATAATGATCACAACAGCAATATTACACATTTTCCCGCCATGCTGTTAATTATTGTTGGCATGTACTACTCTGTACATGGACAACTAACTATTGATAGTGCTTTGTCAAACATGCCGTATAAGTATGTGTTTTTGATTGGCTGTACGAAGTATTGGATACATCTTTACATGAAAGAAGGAAAAAAAAATATTTCACACCAACAAACTACAACGTGATGGAGTAGTTGCGCAAAGTTCGGATCCACTCGAGACAGTTTTGTGAAGAAAGCTCGGTTTTTCTTGGATCCTGCTTGCAACGATATACCCATCATGCAAACAGGTTTACTGCTTTGTTTATTGATTTTGTTGTCGAAAACACATGGGGATAGCAAGCTTCATTGGGAATGCTCGACACATTCCCGTTAGACAGGTTGGATTAGATTGCCACGACTGCGACTGCGGCTGTGACTAGCAGTTTTCATAACAATACGTGACAGTCATTGCAATCTAAAACTCTCTACTGTCGTATCAACGGACCACTCGCTTAAGTGATGCTCATTGAAACCACAAAACGGAAAAGCAACGGACGTGACGATACCTCTTTAGTACTCTTTTGCATTCGTAGTTGTTGTTTTTTTTTGGTTTCATGTATGCGATGGTATGTCTCAGGATTTAAGATGTAGAAAATGACGATCACAAATATACAGTTAGGCATTGATATTTAGAGGACAACTGAATCAAGAAATTGAAATCAGTCTTTTCACGTACCGATTGTTGTGATGGTCGTCATGGAGAACAACATGGCGCTGGGGAAGGACCATGTGCGGCCCTCCAGCAGGGACTTCCTGCGACCCGCCTTCCAGTCTGGATGGTCAATGGCATTGATCAGGGAGTCGAGCAGGGCCGTGATGTTGGTGGCGTCTTCCATCTTGGTGATTCCCATAGAAGCGTTCAGGTACGCCTCTAGGATGACCTCCTTCGTGTGTAGCGCCTCGAGCATCTACGACAAAATAAATAGTAACCCGTGATGCCGTCAGTAGCGCCACGATGAGATAAAAATAAATTAAAGAGCGCTAGCTGCGTTCTGGAACAGCCTGAAATAAACATTAGTGCCATTCTCATTGGGCTTAAAAAATCTCGAAGTTAGAAAAATCGCGAAGTTAGGGTGAAAGTTGCCTAGCAAGCGTGCCAAAAGCCGAACGGTCCTATTGTCCCGGTCCCCTAACTTCGAGATTTTCTAACTTCGCGATTTCTTAAAGCCCAATGAGAATGGCACTATTGATGCCTTTGTGATTTGTTGATAATCATTTGTGGTCTAACTTGAAGTTTAAGCATAGATATGTTAATTTTAGAGTTTGTGTCCGGGTCGACGTGTGAATGGAACCCGCTACACTTTTCCACACCTTTTGTTCCAGACAAAATATGTCACATAGGCTATTTGAAATGTGTGTGTATTATAACCGGTGCAAAATCGAAATAATTGCACATACGGATAAATCAATCAATTCATCTACTAGTACGTGCATAATCTAGAGCAATCAATCAGGTCATTAATTTCATATGTAATTAATAATTCAATGATGACTCATTGATTTCTAGTAACCAACCGACGAAGCACAGAATTTACCAATTAATTGATGAGTCATTCTACAATCGATCAATGAATCGATCACTCTCTCGTCACTTTGATGTGTTCCTCCGCATTCAACTTGGAGTAGCGGGGCAAACATTCACTCAATCTTCCAACCAACTATCCAATCAGCCAACCAACCAACCAACCAATCAATCAATCAATCAATCAATCAATCAATCAATCAATCAATCAACCAATCAATCAATCAATCAATCAATCAACCAATCAATCAATCAATCAATCTCTAGTCACCTTGGCATGTTCCTCCGCGCTGAGCTGCGAGTAGTACGGCGACTCGAGATATGAGAAGACGACGCCCCCTAGAGCTAGGTAGAGAAGGTACCCGCCGATCAGGATGGCATGGGGCAGCAAGAACCGCAGACACCGTAGACCCTCCCGCCTCTCTTGTCTCCTCCCCCGCCCACGCCCCCTGGCGGAAGGGGAGTCCGAGGGTCCGTCCCCTGCCATGGCCCAAGACTCTAGGCCAAAGAATCCTGGCTGACGCCTCGGTGGAGGGCTGATCAAGTTAATTTCCGACGAAAATCTGTTTAAACACAAATGAAGATTGAAAATGCATGGTAAATATATCAAGATTGAAACCTTTGTGTAACACGCAACGTCTCTCTTTCAGGCAGCGTTTCCCTGAAAAATCAGATATGGTCTGACGCATATCTAAAATCGAGAAATAGTAAACATGCATGGCTATTACACACGAGAGTGATACCTGCTAAACAAAAGATTCGAGTTGCTTGTCCTCTTCATAGATGGCACTGTTGTGTCCAGGATCTCCGTGTGTATAATGGCCGATATGAGAGAAGTCTTCTAATTGTTATACCGAAGTTCTATTCACACAATATCTATATATGGAAACGAAACAAGTACTTTTGTCCGCGTGCGTCCTCTTCAGATAAGTTGTGCCCGTTAAATGATATGGTCAGCTTTTCACTGGTAATGTTCTGTGTATACTCGGGAGATGAAATGACTCTAACACCAGGGTTTCACGATAGATGAATGAATAATAAACACAAAACTGAAATATTCCGAAAGCATTCGAGGAGTACTGTATGCGTCTTGAGTCGTTGCTACGGATGGTGTATTTGAAACACTTTACGGATAAGCACATAAGGGGGGCCGGATAAACACCTTGCTTCTAATCATTTAGCGACGAGGCTTTAAATGGAAACATCCTCCACAACGTAACTGCGTGCCAAACATGAGACTCACCTGTATGCATGACGTAAGAAGGAGGGGGATATTGAAGTAAGTAGGGATTGGAATGATTGGGAGCACAGCAACAACAAACAAACCAAGACGAGGGTATGGGCGGTAGGAGGGGGAGTTACAGGAGTGGGAAGAGCTTTCTGCTTTCATTGAATGCACCATATTTATCAGGGTTTAATTCTTAAACTCTTTGTGTGCCATGTTTGACTTTATTCACAAATAATGCACACAAAGGCTCATAGACGAGGGAATTTTGAAAGTTTTCGCGACACATTGTCATGTAAAATGTTTCTTTTAGATTATATCACAGTTTATGGATAGATAATTATAGAGAGACAGGAAGAGACGCACGTGTTACAGTTCGCTTCATACATCCTTGGTGCAAGTTATCTCTTATCTGTCTACACACATTATAAGGTAGTCTAGTCTTGTCTAGTCCTGTTACGTAACATGAGCACCATGACCGGTACGGGGCGAGGGTACCCTTAGGCCTGGACGCCCAATGGCCTGAGCGCCATTTCGCAACTGATATAGACGGAGCCCGGAAAACTGTTAAGA
>OZ022584.1:1688667-1778667 GCA_963669155.1 Arbacia lixula | reverse complement strand
AGCTAAAAAGTATGGAATTCCCTTGTAAAATAGATCCGCTATATAATATCAATGTTAAGTTCATAACAATGTTTTAAGACAATTAACTGTAAATATTTTACCCTCCAATATGTGACCATAATCAATCTCCTTTTCAAAAGATAATATCCAACCTCCAGATGCCATAGTCTTTTTCTTGGATTCGCTGTTTGTTGTTTATAGATTTCCACGTGTCATTGACAAGAATTAAACGTTTCATTATTGTTCATTTTGAATATGTTGTTACACCACATGTGATGACCAAGTTGAAATACATGCTTTGGCTGAACCTGATGTTTCCCCAATGGGTCGGAAATAAATGAATACGCAATGAGTACACTCAGTAAATGAATTTGACAAGGCAGTAATTTATCTGAGATATTATCGGGGATAAGAAGGCTACTCACAGCACCGGGATCACTTCATTCCCAACTACTCGGGTCGAAACCAAGATCTGAAAATCTCCACAATCCTCTTGATCATTCATGGCAGTCGTTGGTTTCATCGTGTTGGCAGTCGGTTCAAACATCGGGCTATCGGCGGTGGTCGTACAAAGATGGTGCATCTAAGACCGTATTCCCACACATACAATATTCCCTGTCCAGACACAACACGATGACTGCTTGAGAGGAACTGATAGGTTTTATCGAGGAGCAGACTACTATAATTAGGCCAGAAGGCATGATTGGATAGTGGAAATTTTCCATTGGCAAGATAACGCGGAAGTGGTGGAAACGCGGTATCCGATATAACGGTCGGTACCTAAGGACGCGGCGGGAAGAATGGCGCGCATCGAGTGCTCGAGTGATGGTGGTGGTGGTGGTGGTGGTGGTGGAGAGAGGAGGGGGGGGGGGTGGTAGGGAGCAATTAAAATTTTAGAGGACAAGTGGGAATATTATTGGTGCGAAACCCGAATTGTAGACAAAATCAACAAAGTGAAGCCACATTATACGCACATTTAATATACATAATAGATAGAACTAGAGATATTAATTCTTGAAATTGTGGTGGGAAGAGATTTTGATAACGTTTGTTTCAAGTGTGAATAGGGGAATTAATAAAAAGACAGAGAGAGGGGGAAACAGAAAGAGAGAGGGGGAGAGAGAGAGAGGGGTGGGGGAGAGAGAGAGAGAGAGGGAGAGAGAGAGAGTGAGAGAGAGGGGGAGAAACAGAGAGAGAGAGGGAGGGAGACACAGAAAGAGAGAGAGAGAGAGAGAGAGAGAGAGAGAGAGAGGGGGGGGGGAGAGATGGGTATATGGCAGAGGGTGAGAGGGGTATGAAATATAGTGAAAGGGACATACATATTTATACAGGAATGGAGAAAATCATTGTCCTCTCCTCTCTCTCTCTCTCTCTCTCTCTCTCTCTCTCTCTCTCTCTCTCTCTCTCTCCCTCGACAATGCCCTTACATTAAAGTTCGTTAAACTTGCCAGAGGTTACAATGTCCTGATCACAAAAACACACCCCTGCTCGCCGGCTCGTCGTGTAGAAACATCATAATACACCACTTCCTGCATCCAAAGAAAGAAACACTTCCCACTTTTTAACGACTATGTAATTTTTCTAATTTTTCCATCTTGTTTGTTGGTGGGAGTGTCTTTTATTCATATCAACAACAGTCACCTTTTTATCGCTTGGTGTTCAGCTTAATTATCAACTTGGTGTCATACTCTTGTTCTCCTTTAATATTTTACATATCGGGTACTGCACGGTCACACCAACGTTATCATTACACAAGGGTTAGGGTCTGGTTACACGTTCATTTCAATTGGATGGAAGCAGAAAAAAAAAGTAAACTGGCAAAAGTTTGATAGAAACTTTTGGAAGTCGTAGATACCATGGTAAAGGCCCGAATCCCAATTACTACTATCTGCACCCGTCGCATCATTTACCTCCAGTGAATAATGCAGAGCACGGTGGTAGGGTTGTCTAGCAAAAAGCTGGGTGTAAACCGCAAAATTACCCTTTGAGTGTCAGATTAATGTGAGATTAATCACTGCTTTATGCGTTTTTGTGTACTATCTATGCAGAAACACATACCACATAAAATATAAATGATTGTGTTTTCTCAAGTTGTGATAACAATCCCTTTTCTTTTTTCATTTCAATCGCCATGGTTTTGTTCTCGTGAAGGCTCGCCAGACACCCGAACCCACTTAGCCATGTTGGTGCATCGCTCCTAAAGTTTGTCCACGGGGCTACGCCCCGACAGGTCCGTCGCGACGGGTCGACACAGTGAGCACGGGTTTAACATGGGTGAATGGGAAAGTGAGTTCACACACCGGACGTGTACAGGATATCTCGTTGGCTCACATTATCACTCGACCAGCATCCAGAAATTCTCAACTACTTCCTCCCTCGATGTAGCCTGTCTATCAGGCTGATGGGCATTTCTAAACATACGTATTCAATAAAGGGGTCTGGATGCAGGAGACTAATCATTCTTGATTTCCTCTCAGGCTCACCCCAACGGAGAACAGAGAAAAATGATAAGGTGACTAATCTTATGAGTAGTAGATTATATTCCCAGTCTGGATTAGAAATGCCACCAAGCATTGGAAGCCAGCCTAACCTTGATGGAAAAAAAATACCAAGAGAAACAATTTGAAAGATTATGACATTATATAAATGAGTTTTTGAGGCCGGAGTTTTTATATAAACACACAAACCTACATCATTTATCGCCTTTTATCGTTTTAGACCTACACTCTTGCTAGCTGTCGTATTATCGTTAAACCAATAATAAGTATTAATGTTGATACCAGTGTCATCATAGGCAATAGTATTGTCGTTCATTTTTTGTATTTTTCACAAGCCATTCACATAAAAACACACAGAGAAACAGAAAAAGGAAGACTTAATAGTGTTTACTTCCTTTGGACAATGCCATTCGTAAGCTATTTTCTCACAATGTTTGTAACACAGAGGTCTCAGTGTGGGATCTTCATAAAGCATGTACGATGGATACACGAATAGCGGGTGGGGGATGGGGGTAAGGGGCTTACTATCTCCTTCATATTTTGCTGCATGATTCCATGTTGGAACAATGGAGGGGGGGGGGGGGTAACTATTGTTACATTAAAGGGGGAATCCATTCCTTTCCCTGTTTTACATTGTATATTTTTAAAATTCTATGAGGAAGACTTTATATCAAGACTGCTTTAACAACAATTAAGAAACAAAGGCTGAAGACAAATCCCACTATCTACACTGCTGTCGTTAGCCTCCAAGCACCCCCTCCCCTAAACCAGAGCGATAGCAGCAAAGCGCTTGCTCGGGGCGGCTTTCTGTATACATGTACCTGAAGCACTCGCCCACGTGATCCAAGAGTGATCGACATAAGCTCCTGATGGGATACGTCCTTATTTATTTTGATCACACATGCGATCGGGCAGGAAAAGCCTGCATCCCGACATGAGTTACAAAAGGCCGGTCACTGGAAGTTCAGAAGTAATTAGAGAGATAGTAAAACACGATGTTTAACCATCTGCGTGCTACACGATTCCCATTGAGAAGAAGTTTATCTGCCACACAATGGGTAAACAGCAAGTATCTCATTGTTCAAGTTTCATCAAACTCTCTAAACTTCTAGTATGAAGCATACGTCTGTTTTGACTGTCTATCATAACAATGCAAACGAAACTTATCGATATTCAAGTGACTGAATCATAAATCAAATGCTAAAGACGTGGGAGTTGATTTCCTTCAAGCAGTGCATACAATGTGTGTATGACATTTCTCGAGAAAGCATTTCAGTGAATTACATTTGTATGGATGTTTCCGTTCACGATAATGTACAGCAGGCTTGAGGTTTTGAAGCAAACCATATAAGAACAAAGATCATTGTTTTCATTGAGTCTTTATTCACTATTGCTTCATGTTCGAACCAGTTACATGCACTATAGGCTATATCATGTTTATATGATATTGGGGAATATTACAATATAACAGGACAATATTTTGTCTATCAAAAGAGGAAAATTTTAGGCCATTTTGGAGGCCTAAAATAAACAGTTATGTAAATACAATGTAAGATTAAGACCATACTGTTAAATAACTTTCTTCGGGATAATTATGGGAACCAAAAGCGGCATTATGATGAATTATATTGACCATTAGATTTCAATTGATACATTTGGGATCATTGATAAATACAGTCAAATAAACCCTTGTGCACCTCGCTTAATTTGAACCTAATCATCTAATCAGGTTAATCCAGTTCACAGGGAAGTTTAATGTCAGCTATGTGATAAGATATGGATGATTATCTCGTCCAGGGGACGGTATCATTGTTCACCCCAACGTGTCATTGCAGTTACGATACTAGCTGAGCATCAGAGATAAAGTACAAAGTAGTACATTTGTATGCATTATTTGAAGCCTACGTCACTATTCAGTCTCATATTTCACAAACAGGACATACAGTTTTCACGTGGTTTTATTGCAACACTAAACATAATTTGGGGATGTTTGCATAAGAGATACGTATTACGAACGAACAAAAGCACAGGTGCATTAAGTTAAGGAAACCCCACCCCTCTAGTATCATGTCAAATGACCACGCCCTAGATTTCACACGGGATGAGCTCGGCCGTCTGTGTTTTGGTACCAGGCGTGTGACAGTATCGGGTGGGAAACAAAGCCAAGGCTAAAGAAAGAGTAATTATAACAATACCAAAAAAAATCAAAATCAAAGTGCCAGAAAGTCACCTCAAGGGTACTGTGGAATGAATTAAACAAACTGGAAAAGCAACATTGTTATGTCAACTTGAATTTTAATTTTGGGTGGTGGTAGGAGAGGGGGGGGGGTGTCATTAAAAAAAATATATAAGTCGACAAGTACGGTTACTATAGGGGCAGAAGGCGCGGGAGGGGGGGGGGGGGTAGTTTAATACCCGGAATTGCACCAAAGTCACGTCAATGGCAATGCTATGTTGTAATACGAGGGATAGGCTACATTAGCGAGCTCCTCGATAGGGTTGACATTGGAATGGGTTAGGCGACAAAGGGGGCGGGGGGGGGGGGGGGGTTAGGGGTAGGATGGGGAGAGGAAGTCGGTCACTGGGGACATTAGCTTGGCACAAGCAGAATATAAATTGTACTCTCGTTGCCTCATGAAATCCACACTAAAAGCGCAGATGCTAATGTTGTGATAATGGTGATAATGTTCATAATACAATAAATGGTAATATCAATAGCATATTTCTGAAAGTACTGATAACATGGTTGTATGATGAAAGTGTTATCAATTATAATAATCACGATATGGTCAACCCTGTCTTCAAAGCCCACTAAAGTTGAATCTTTGTGGAACAGTTTGCATAATACTCCACCTGTCTATAAAGACCACTTGTCCATAAAGATCGCATTTTTCTAAAACATTTTTCTCTAAACATGAAACGACATTGATTCTTTACATGCTACAAAGTGCATTTTGACATAATTGATACACAACAAACCACATGAAGCAGCACCTTCTCTGGCATACCAAGGGTTAAATGCAATTACTATAAACTGACAGCTTTTATATTTCACAGTTCAAAGAAGTAAGTGTATAATATATACAGGTATATAAACTATCTGGCTGAAAGATAGGTAATTGGGTGGACGCATCAGGACTACCCCCCCCCCCCCCACACACACACACACACACATCCCATCTATCGAACATCGCCCACGAGTACAGATTGCAGGTGGTGGTGGTGGTGGTGTGTGTGTGTGTGGGGGGGGGGGGGTGCAGATATTATAGACGGAGACACAAACTGACGAGTCACACGAGTGCATGGACATGGACAGTGCTACACGAGTCAATGGGTGTGATTCATTCATATCCGATCATAATGATACCGGAGTTTGGTTCGATGCCAACATTAACGTTTTTGTGGATATATGATTTATTTGTGTGTGCTTGGATATCAGCAGGAACCTCCCTGATAGCAGTTTGATTTCCTGTCCCAGAACGAAAACGTAGTAGTAGCGGTCAGACAATCGTGGACGTGAAACTGACTTATTATTTGTTTAAACAGAAAATATTTGCACTACTGTTAAAACCTAAAATTAAACACAGATATCTAGTACAGCAAAACACAACGTAAACAGTTTTCCTCAGTAGGTTTACTCAAGGTCGTATGAATACATGTTTGGTTTATTGAAGTCATTGCAGTACCGTATGACGGTACTTATTCAATATGCAGCGTGCCGTATTTTATCGCGAAAGGAAACAAAATCTGTGTAACTATATCGACAATATATTTTTTTTAATTTTCGAAAATGAGGTCGTCAGAATAAACCTACTTTTTTCATAAACGGTGATAACGATGATGACGATGGTTATTTGGATAGCGATAATACAATAGTTAACATATCAAATTATATATATAGTATCTTGTTAGTATTCTGCAACTACTACTGCTCCTACCTCTACTATTACTACTGCTATTACTTCTACGACTGCTGCTACTACTACTGCTACTACTACTACTTCTACTCCTACTACTGCTATAACTTCTACTACTACTGATACTACTACTACTACTACTACTACTGCTACTACTTCTTTTACTTCTTCTATTACTACTATACTACTACTACTACTACTACTACTACTACTACTACTACTACTACTACTACTACTACTACTACTACTACTACTACTACTACTACTACTACTACTACTACTACTACTACTACTACTACTACTACAACTACTACTGCTACTGCTACTTCTGCTATTTCTTCCACTTCTACTTTCACTACTGTTACTAACATTGCTACTACTAATACTATTGCACTATACTATTGTCAGCACTAATACATGTATCACTACCACGACTATACTGCTCAAGTGAATGATGCTTTTCACTTTTACTGTCACCAATAATAAAGACAATGAGAGGCTATACAATAAAGATAGAAAGAGAAAGATCATAGATAGAGAGGGAGAGAGGGGGGGAGAGGGAGAGAGAGAGAGAGAGAGAGAGAGAGAGAGAGAGAGAGAGAAAGAGAGAGAGGGGAGAGAGAGAGGGAGAGAACGAGAGAGAGGGGGGGGGAGAGAGCGAGAGAGCGAGAGAGAGAGAGAGGGGGGGAGGGGAGGGAGAGAGAAGATAGAGCACGAGAGAGCAAGAGATGATCCCGGGTTTCGGTTGGGGAAGCTTGAAAGGAGTCGCCATTTATCAGGTTGCACTTGTGTTTATCTCAAAGTTTGTGCCAAGGAGAGGTGAGTTCTTTTCGACGAGGTCGCGCCAATTTCTCACACTTTCTGGTGACTTTTTAAGGACTTTTCTTTTATTAAACTTAACCAGTGGAAGTCATTCGTTATATCCGGTCAGCTTACTCAAGGCTGTGACAGGGACATGGTGACTATTACACTCTCAAGGTTCAACCAACTGTTTGTGAACCTCACGTAATTGTTTTCACAATTGACATACACAATTGCCATAGGGCTGTAGATTACCTGATACATACTTGGGTAAACATACTGGGGGAACATAGTTATCGTGTGCCATAAATGTATCAGAACATAAGTCAGTAACCGCACTCTTCTGGCCGTTATCACTAACTTGTTTCATTCTTATTCTCCTTATATAACTGGCACAGTTTTTTCCCTTAAAAAAATAAAATACAGAAAGGGACATGTCTCCATTTACTCCTACACAAACTGGATGAGGTAATATTCCTTCGAGCTGGCAAAATAAGAATAAAGATGTTGAAATGTGTAGTATAACCAAACTTTATATCGAACTATATTAATAAGAAGGGAATTATCTCAGTAAAAATGTGATATAAAGTTCTTTGACTGTGATAGATTATTGAATCATTGCATCGCTAGTATTCGAAGGGAAATATTTCTTCGACTTGTAAAAAATAAGAATAAAGATGTTGAAATGTATAATGTAACCCAATAGGCCCACGCTACTTTAATCAGGAGTGTCCTAGAAAGCAATCTTAAAGTGACACTGCAATAAAATGAACGACCATTTCTTATCATTGGGAAATCACTCATGTTTCCTCAAACGACTGTGCGCAGCATGAAGTGGGTTAACGCTTTATATGACAGACATATTGCTGCTCTATGAGATTTGTGTGTATAACTGGTGCCAAAAGGCATTAATGGGTCAAGAATAATGAATTGCTCACACCTCCGTTCTCTGACATGACATGAGACGAACAGCAGATGGCGCTCTTTATATACGTCTTCGCCTATAATTACGGAGAACTATTTGGAACTATTTGGAAAGGATATAGTTAAAGCATTAGATATTATTGATAGAGGTCACCTAATACCGATTTTACATTTTTAAAGGTTGGGGTTTACGTCTGAAAGCTTGTTAAAAATTCAAAAGATTTTTTTTTCAATGATTGGAGACGAATGGTTGCAAAGCGATTTTATGGAAGTAGATGTTGACAATTTTAAAATAGAACTGCTATGCGATATTAAGTCAGATGGGTGTACGATTACTTCATAGAAAAATCTCAAAAAGATTACATACCGTGTGTCACGGATTGTGCCCGTCAATATAATCTTGGAATGAATCAATTGAAAGAAACATTAAGGTTAAACGTGATTAGCTATGCAATGAACAAATAGAGTACCAATATAAATTATTACATGGAGTTGTATATACACAAAAGGAACTGTTTGAATTTGGTTTTAAGTAGGACGAACTTTGCTTCTTTTGTAAACAAGAAGTTGAGACATTTCAACATTTATTTCCAGATTGTCCAAAGGTTAAAAAAAATATAGCAGGATATAGTTAAAAAGCTACATTTAACTGAAGTTCAGGGTGATAATTAGAAATCAATTTTTATGGGGGTATGACGCAGTACTGCTCGAGTATCTGTAGTAAATTTTATCAGTAGTTACGTACATCATTTTTATCTCTAGAAAACATGGAACTCTACCATCCGCACAGTTCAGCAATATATATGCTGAAAGATTACAGAGATGGTGAATACAAGATAGCCTTCCAAAAGGGAAAAATAGGGACACCTCTACAGAAGTGGGAAGCAGTGGATGCGTTTTTACTTCAACGGAGTTAATGTTTTTCGTTTTCCTTCATTTGCGAGCAGATAAACTGAAGACGAAGGCATTGTGTGTGTGTGTGTGTGTGTGTGTGTGTGTGTGTGTGTGTGTGTGTGTGTGTGTGTGCGTGTATGTGTGCGTGTGTGTGTGTGTGAGTATGTGTTTGTGAGAGTATAAGAGGTGTGTGTGTGTGTGTGTGTGTGTGTGTGTGCGTGGGTGAGTGATGATTTTGATTTTTTTCAAACAACTTCCTGAAACTCATTTTGATTAAAATAATACTTCTATTTCGATTATAAACTGTTAAAGAATGTGTATCAATGGATTCAAGCTTATTCATTTCTTTCGGATTTTTCGGATTTCATAATCAAGTAAAAATGTTCATGAATTCTGAATTAATTATGTAAATGATTTCATATATCATTGTCATATGATGTGAGGACGAAATAAGATATGATTTAAAACAAAATTATTGCGGACCCATTGTAACGACACCCCTGAGAAAAACGTGACTGAACATACATACAAACATCAGGAAGAAAATAAAAATGTTTCTCCCTCTTTTCTCTTTCTACCTCTTGCCGCCTCCATCTTCGTCTCTCTCTCTCTCTCTCTCTCTCCCTCTCTCTCTCTCCCTTTCTCTCTGTCTATCTACCACTCTCTCGCTCTCTCTCTGTCTTTCTGTCTATCACCCACTCTTTCTCTCTGTCTGTCTTTCTGTCTATCACTCTCTCTCTTCTTCACATCTCCCCTCTCTCTCTTTCTCTGTCTTTCTGTCTATCACTCTCTCTTTCTTTTCTTCTCTCTTAGTCACACCTCCTATCTCTCTCTCTCCCCCTCCTCCTCCTCCTTCTTTTTCTCACCCAGTCCCCCATTCTATTACTCAGCGACAGACACATGTATACGCACACTGGGCCCACATGCACACTTCAGTAGGCTAGACATTCTACGACCTGAATTATTGGCACAGGTCACACTTGCCAAACACTGCTCGCTATATTTTCCAATTGTATAATCAAAGTCCCTTTTGTATGATTTCCAATCATTCATTCAAATGGTGTATGCAAACATGGAAATTATATAAACTAACTTTGGCTTTATGACGATAAAGGCTTAATACTTCTCCCCCACCCCCACCCCTCTCTCTCTCTCTCTTCCTCACTCTTTCGTTCTCTCCCTTGCCTTTGTTCTCTTCCTCTCCTTCAATCAAATAGGTAGATAAAGATCAGCAGAACAAGTATGATTATTCTAATAGTTGCAGACAGTAGGGTCTGTCCCACCGTCACGCTATGAAGACCTAGCTTAACTAGAGGATGAAAACACCCTGCTTCTACTCACAAGGAAGTAAACAACATGCCGATCATCCCACAAAGATGAACATAATCCGACTATTCGGGGATCATGTGACCACATCCTGTAGAATGCTTTTCTCGAGGTCAAAGTGTAGGACAATTTTAGAAAGTTAATATTAAAACATACTTCGAATATGCTTAATTCTGTACATGCCAATGACGCACTTTGCACAAGTACTAAGCGCGAATCCCATCATGACCAGAGAGCATTGCGGACAAAGGGTTAAATAAACATTTAAAAAGACAGTTTATGTTTTCCTCTGAAATTCTCGTATGTATACGTTCCTGTCCAAGCTTTTCCTACTTTGACCTTTGTTAGGGAACTGAAGGAGCTATTCAGTGAAATGTTCGTTTTGATTTCCCTGTCATCAAGAACGTGTAAAGAATGGTCAGATAAGTACAAACCTTCATGTTAAAAACGCGTATCCAGTGGGTGTTTTTATTCACATAACCTTAAGATGTTTGTGTATCCGTGCACTGCAAACCGGATTTTTGCAATAATATACAGCGACAACAAACAAACAGATCATGAATTCCGCAGTCTAGTAGTCTTCTATCAATACTAAAATTGTTTTCATTTCTTGCATTGAAACTGATTCATGAGAAATGAGTGAATTCTACGTTACTAGTGGGGACGTTGTTACTACATTGCGGAAACGGCTTGTTACAAAGAAACCTGCAGTGGCACCCAGTCACCTATACATGTATGTCCCTACCACACATTCAAACACCCATAACGCTAACTCCGACACCAGTAAAGTGTTGTTATGTTGTGTTCTTGAAAAGGCCTCGCCATTGAATAACTATCCTTGTACGCACAATACCAGCCTAAGCTGAATGCGATCCGTAAATAATACTCGATGCTTGATTGAGTTCAGCACACGGGGACATTGTGGCCCATTAATTTTACCTAAGTCATGGAATCATAGTGTACGTTAGGCGCGTATTTAGGGGGGGGGGGGGGGTGTTCAACCCCCCCCCCCCCCCCTCCGACGTTAAAACCCACCCCTAACTTTTTGTTATTAATGTAATTCATATTTTTTTGTTATTATTGATGTGTTATTAGTATGTATTGGGGGATTTAGTGGGTGAGTCCCCCCCCCCCCCCCCCCCCCCCACTGACAGCACTTTCAGAGCCTGGGCTGGATTAAAAAAATATGGAAAACATCCTCCCCCCCCCCCCCAAAAAAAAAAAACAAACAAACAAACAAACAAACAAACAAATGAATGAATAAATAAATAAAATAGAATAAAACAAAATCCATCACTACACCCCCCCCCCCCCCCCCCCCCCCCCCCCCCCCCCCCGCTTATCAACTTTTGGAGACTCGGCGGGTTTTAAAAAAAAAAATCAGCTCTAACCTCGACCGGTTAGGTGTGGAGCGGACCAGTTAGGTGAGGACCATAGCAGACAGCGGTCTCTACAGCTACAAGAACCGGGAGGTTTCGGGCGACCTGCCCAAAACCTCCTCGATCTACAATCGCTACACTTTTAACAAAGTATTTTTTTTTTCATTTTCCGTATTTTTTTTTTTTTTAGATTTTATTGTTTTGACCTGCAAAAGGGCTCCCCTGTCTTTAACGATTCCAAGTCTCGGTTTTATTTACCCGTGATGCACGACGTGAGACATTCCTCTTCTTCCTGTATTCATACTGAGGAATCGGTATATTCACTCAACACCCTCATATTTCTTTGATATATCTTCGCAACAAAAAGTCTTCAAAAAAACTATTTTCGAGTTTATTGAGAGTGGGAATGCAGGAGGAAATTTAGTTTTAAAAAAAGTTGAATTAAAGGTCACTCGAAAGAACACGAGTTTAAAGTAGAACGAGATTTTCCACTACACCGTCAATACACCAAATACTTGAAAATTGCTGCTAACAAACGTTCGGTCCACATGTTTCCAAACGCTTCTTCACTACTGAATTGTGTCTATTGCTGGTTCGAAACCACACGAAAAAGGTCCCACTTTTTGCGCCAAACAAAGTGCTGCTTTATAAAATATGAAGGCATTATTGTGCAAAAATAAACAAAATGGCGCACTATAATTTCAGGAGTGAACGTGAAATTATGATAGGGGTTGGATTAGCAAAGTCTGCCTTCCCAGAGCGGGACATGTTATCAGTTTAAAGAGCATGATGAGAAGGAGAGTACTAAACTGCTACGTTTACCCAGTGTTGATATGCGGAAGAGAAACATGGACAGATCGAGCCGCAAGATGCATTTTCCTTCCTTTATTTATTTATTAATCAATTTATTTATTCATTTATTCATTTCTTCATTTATTTATTTATTTATTTATAATCATTATTTCATACAAAAGATGAAGTCTTACTGGAGCTACAGAGTAACCAATGATGAAATTTCCTCAGAGCCGACATGAAAAAGAAGTCGGCATGTACTACGTAAAGGCGGATTGGAAGGCGAAGCTCATACGCTGGGGTCAGGCAAAGAGCTATGGCATTCCACAATCGCCTACGCCAAATGATATAGCACTTACTTATAGTCTATATTAGGTAAATAAATTTACTTTTGGTAGCTGTATTGTTAATACAAAGCAAAACACCAGTGCCGTAAATATATCACATTTAATACGTTGCGGAGCTGGCCTATTACCCACATAGTTTAGAGAAAACTCCCTACTGGCTGCTAACCAAAATAATGATACATGTAATTGAAAGCTCGGTTTTATGCGTGGTTAGTTGTTGGTTTGTGTTAAGTGAAACTTTTTGCTAAATAAATAAATTCAATAAATGAATGCGTGGTATGTGTGCTGAAGTTCCAAATCCCAAGAATTTATTCCCAAAATGGTATCTGGCATACGAATAGGTAGTACCTGGACCGTTCGGGATTTGTTAGTATGGTACTACCAGGGATGTGTTAGGAAGGAGAGACAACTCAAGCATAATATATTCAAACATCTGTATGGATACTAAAGCGTGTTAATGAATGTCAGAAGCATTCCACAATCACGACAATACTTTGATGTCCCATGCGCGGCACCGACATTTAGCTGCTGTCAACTTGGAAAGCAATATTTTTAATTCCCTGTTTTGTTTCTCGAAGCTGTGTTTCTTTTCACATTTTTTTTTTGTAATTTTCAAGAAAGTTAAGGGCAACACTACTAAAGATCCTGTAACTGTTTTTTTTTTCTAAATAATTGTCGAATGATGCACAAACGGAGATATAAGATAATATTCTTACGTATATAATTAACAAATTTCTTCACTTTCCGAAGATTTCCGGAAATGTTGGATTCAATCATGATCAAAATTATATATAAAGCTGTTTATTTTCATTAACAGAGTTTGCTTGAATTTCTGTGCAGCTGAGATGTTTTACTAAAAAAAACTGTTTATTTTTGTTCGCTGATATCTCTTTTCCTCACAAAAGTATTAATGCAATCCAACAAAAGTGGACAAGCGAAATAGGACTCTACATTTCTTTTGTTCTCTCTGAGAAACCGTTGCTAGCCAATCCTGTTCGTTATTGTTAAAACATGTGAAAAGCATATGCTGGGACCACATAATTTTTCGGCGGTGCCACGCATGGGCTCAAAGAAAGAATGTTGTTTCATATCCTTCCATAACACATCCATGTTACTACCTTGCATATACCACGGACTCTACCACGATTCCAGACATGTACCATGACTTAGTACGTTTATGTATTCAACTCTTTATGCGGGGTGCGAAATGGCATAGTTATGCGCAACCAGCTGGTCTTTGACCGGGCGGGTACCTAGCTTTTGCGAAAAGGAAGGGCATTCCTTCGTAAGTCCCTATCATGGTACTGTATAGCCTCTACTATGCAAATGTATAGTCCTTGTCTCCACGTATTTGGAGCACCCTTGGCAACTATCCACTAAATGATAGGCTGAATAGGAGAGACGACCGGGATCCATGCCCCCAGAATAAAGTGATAGGCTGGAACTTCCAAAGGGCAGTCTATTTCCCTAGGCAGAAGAGAGGTAAATACCTCCAACGGTTAAAGGGCGAATGAGGATAGAATCACCCCAAAGGCCAGTAGAGTTGCGACCACCAATCAGTACTTAGCAATAGAAAGACAAATATGATGGCAGAAACTAATGACACCAGTGTTGAGTCCCTGATACTATTTCTGATGATGAAATCATCTCATCTTATGATGAAACTAATGAAATTGATACCCTCAAAGCCACCAGGAAGGGTACCAATTGATTGTGATGGAGTCAGCAGGAAACCTAAACCTAACTTTCTGAAATGCAAGAGAACAGTCAAGATTGCTTCCATGAATACCAGGACTTTAAGGAACCCACATAAACAACTTGGACTCTGTTCACTAGCTCAACATTTCAACATTGATGTTATTGCAATTCAAAAACACAGAATAGTTCATGATGAAAATAGTTAAGTTCAATACGAAAACTTGACTGATGGATATCAACTTATTACCCTCTCAGCATGGAGAAATACTAGTGGTGCTGCAGTAGGTGGAGTTGGTGTTCTTCTCAGCCCATTTGCAAGAAAAGTACTAGTATCTGTAGGCTATATTTCATCAAGGATTATGAAAGTTGTATTGAAATGAAACCCTAACACTACAATTCTAGTGACATATGCACCAACTAATGTCACTGATGAACAGGAGGTTATAGATTACTACAACTCACTAAATGATGCCACTAAGGAAGTACCAGCACGCAACTTTTTAGTGGTGCTTGGTGACTTCAAGGCCAGAATTGGAAGTGACTCAGCAAATTTCACATACCTTGATAATACTTATCGAAATGGTGAACAATTAACTGCTGGAATATGTTCTCGAAAACAACATGGTTATTACCAACACTACTTTCCAAAAGAAGAAATCCAGACTGTGGACTTGAATTACCAAATGGTTACAGAGCCCAGCTAGACAACGTAATAGTCAGAGGAAAATGAAGAAACAGTGTGATTAGATCAGTAGCATATAACTTATTTGCCAGTATTGGTTCTGATCACAGAATTGTCACAGCCAAAATTCGTCTCAGTCTGCGTGCAAGCAATAAAACACCACCCAAGAACATGAAGAAAGTAAAATATGACTGGAATAAACTAGCCTCAGACCCCGAATTGCAGGAAAGATAATCAGTTGAAGTCAGAAATCGTTTTGCAGTGCTATGTGAAGTTAACAATGATGGAAAACAGTCTGTGAGATATGGTTATCTAATTCAAGCTAACAAGGAAACTGCTAAAAAGCTAATACCACATGTCCAGAAGAATAGTCAGAAAGCACTATGCCATGATGCAAATGTTGAGTTGGCAAGACACCAACTAAGAACTGCATATGACAAACATGTCATCGAAAACAGCGAAGATAGTGGCCTTGAATTAGAGACAAGGAAGAGGAATCCTGATGATGCGTATGAAGTTGCAAATTGACAATATCTTGAAAAGAAGTTCAAAGATTTTGAAGAGGCAAATCAGCATCATCAGCATAAATTGGCTTGGGGTCTCATCAATGAGATAAGTGGTAGAAAGAAGTCAAGAAGTGGGAGACTAAAGGGTGCCACCAAGCAAGAAAGAGTTAAGAGCTGGCAAGACCACTTTCAACAGGTACTGGGAAATCCTCCAGATGAAGATGAGGAAATACCTCAGGTTTATGACGAGCTACCTGTACGAACTGATCCTTTTCGTATCAAGGAATATCTGCAAGCTAAGAAGGCATTGAAAGAAGGAAAAAGATTCGGCGAGGATGGAATTCCTCCAGAAGTATTAAAAAGATGCGATATTGATGATATCATCCTTAACTTCTGTATCTTCGCACTCCAGCATAACCAGAAACACGATCAGTGGTCCATACTGAACTTGACCCCAGTACCCAAAAGTTGGGACCTCAGCAACACTGCCACTGCATAAGTCTGAGTTCCATAGTTGCAAAAACCTACAATCTATTGTTACTTAATAGGATTCGGCCGCATCTTGACAACTAACTCAGACCAAACCAGTGCGGTTTTAGGGTAAATAGATCTTCAGTGAGCCAGATACTTGCACTCCGAAGAATAATTGAAGTCATACATGATAAAAGTCTGTCTGTAGTGATGACGTTTATCGACTTCAAAAAGGCTTTCGATACCATACATAGAGGCAAAATGATCAAAATCTTCAGGGCATATGGAATTCCACACACTATTGTCCAAGCCATTGAAGACACTTATCAAAACACAAAAGCCAAAGTGACTACTCCTGATGGAGATACAGAAGAGTTTGACATCTTTGGGAGTGTGCTTCAGGGTGATACACTGGCTCCCTACTTTAGAATAGTGCTTGACTATATGAGGTTAGCAATAGATGATAAAGAAGAGCAACTTGGCTTTACAATCATTCCCAGGCGGAGCCGCAGAGTTAGACCCCTAATGGTTACTGACCTAGACTTCGCAGACGATATAGCAGTAGTATCAGACACTGTCTCTCAGTCCCAGGAGCTACTTAAAAGAGTTGAACAAGCTGCCTTACGAGTTGGTCTTCATATGAATGCTAAAAAGACAAAGTGCATAGTATTCAACCAAGAAGACAATGCTACTATCAACACATCTGAAGGCACAAATCTTGAAGTGGTTCTGGATTTCAAATATCTGTGATCCTGGATAGAAAGCAGTATTAAAGATATCAGCACATGAAAAGCAATGGTATGGAAGGCGTGCAATAAGCTCACCAATATATGGAAGTCAAATCTTCCCAGAACATCTAAACTAAGGCTCTTCCAAGGTACAGTAGAAAGTATTCTATTGTATGGATGTGAGACATGGACTGTGGCAACCAAAGTTTGAAAGATGTTAGATGGGTGCTGCACAAGGCTATTGAGAGCAGCCCTTAATGTTAACTGGAAAGATCATATAAACAAAGATCTATATATGGAGACCTTCCTAAAATGAGTGAGAAAATCAAGAAAAGACGCCTCCGATTTGCTGGTCACTGCATGAGCAGTCCAGGGCAAGTTGTGTCTGATCTAGTGCTATGGAAACCTGTGCAGGGAAAGAGAAGCACTGGAAGACCAAGTATAACATATGTGGATGTACAATGCCAGGACACAGGATTGACACCTTCTGAAATGAAGAACTGCATGGAGAATCGACGTGTCTGGAGTGCCATCGTTAATGTCCGACAGATGTCGCTGGAGTGAATGAGTGCTTTATGCGCCACTGAGGCATCTTTGCACTATTTCAAACGATACCCACAGGGCAGTATGGAGTCTGGCAGAGAAGGAGTTCGTGAAAGATGATTGGGAGGAGAAGCGCGCGGTTGTCATCATGTCCGTTAACCCTCTCAGTACCAAGCCTTAAGAAACATTTCCGGATTATTACACATTCTACGCTCCAACGGGATCTATGAGGTTAACACTCTGTGTGGTAGACAAAATGATGCTTTATGTATTCTATGTGTACCAATGGTGGAATAATCCAGAAATGGCATGTTAATGGTGGGACAACTATTAATAAACTTACATCACGCTGGACCTCAGAGGTTAGAGGCGATGCATTTAAGATTCAAGCATAAAGTTTGTTTTGATTGAGTCACTTCCTCCAGCTCAAGAGTCATGTAACCCTTCCTGTGCAATGTGATTACTGCTCAGTGGGGCTTGTGTGAATAACTGGTCACAAAATACACATATGATAAATAAAGGGTTAACTCTTTGCGTGCTATGTGTGGATTTTGTCACATATAAATCCCATAGACCAGCAGTTTGTCTGGAACAGGAAGGATTAAAGACTTGACATGGATTGTTCATGGACTGCTGAAGCAAACTGCCTGAATTTATAGTAAATGACTCAGTCCCCTAGCCAAGAAACTGCAATATAATCGATATGGGACTATCACTAGTAGTCCTCCCTAATTTGTCTTACTATCTCTCACTCGTCTCCCTAGTATCCATGAAACCTCAGAAGATGATGTCTAAGTGTGCTTCCTTCCTGCAAAGAGGCAAGGATTTCAGGATGGTAAAAACCAAATTATAAGATAAAAGGGTCGGGCTGCATTAGACTGATTATAGTCTTGATTTCTTCCCCGGCTCCCCCAAACATGACTGAGCAAAAAGAACATTGGTAAAGTGACTCATGAACACTAGACTCTATTTCTTCAGTTTTTATTAGAAATGTACAAAGGTCTTGAAGAAAGGAATCTGTATAGGGTCATTCTGATGAAATATTCGTTACATCATAAATAGAAGAGGTTCGCTATTCAAATCGTTCGTTATCCCCAAGGTTCGTTAACACGAAAATGATATAGGGCTTGATTGTCCAAATTAAGAATAAGGTGGTAATTCAAAAATGAAATACGTTGTAACATTTATTTTGGACTAACGAGCCTGATTTAATTTTCATATGAACAAATCCTATTTCCTATCACGGCCTTATTCACTGTGATATTAGTCTTTGGTCTCTGCAAGTCTTGGTACCAAGTTGATTAATCCATTCCAAGATAGACACTTTCGATACCTCTCAAGTCTACGTTTACTGTATTATCCCACAAGCCCACATGCTGAACAAGCTGAACAAAACAGGATACACACTTAAATATTATGGAAGTCATCACGGTCAGCTTACACCATATCCATATACCGATAACGCTCAATTTAAAACTGGTATCACATACATCATATTTTATCGTCAAGGAAACTAAATCCGTTTAGTGCCGTGAGACCTGGATTTTATGATTCAATCAAGTGATAAAAAGAGCATCTTTGTCTTACACATTCATCAACATGCAATCCTTACGATGTAAACTAACAGACTCTGTGCAGGTATGTACGTGAAGTTACAGGAAGGTTTATACAGACGTGTATCAATCGGTATGATTGTTTACGTCTGGGATTGAACTTTCGCTTCGCCATCCAAATGACACAGCCAGGGCTCGAACCTCTCACCTTTGCTGATGTCTAACATCCACAGTCGTTTGGCTTACAGGCGCACTCCACAACGCCTATTCATGGCAATTCCTGTATCAAATAATAAAATCGTTTCTAGTATAGCATTACGTGCCATATATTCACCCATGTTGTGAGTCTTCTATATTAATCTAATTTATATCTTTAGATGTAAGACCCAAACATAATGTATTAGTTCATTCACGCTATGCAGAAATTACTTGTACCTACTAGTGTGCTTCTGGTAAGTGTACTTTAATCCCGGAATTGATTGAGCATTTTGAGGAAAATCACACCAGAATGATTCACAGTATACGCCATACAAATGCAGTTTCCTGGCCGGGTTCCTCGTATTACATTTATCAAATATGTGTACTTTAAACCCGGAACGTGTTCCCATTAATCAAGAAATATACACCATAACATCATACAGATATCACCCTCTTATTCCTTTCTTTCACCCCACACTACCGTTCAACGGGATACCAGCTGTATTTTACAGCGTTGGGTGAAAGATGTTTATGGACTGGATATGCAGATTATCACTCGAAGTTCCGTTTTGTCCATATCCGAATAGAATGAATAAGCTATTGAGTGCATTGAGTAAATTTATCATGATTCATTGTAGCAGAAATCAAACGAGGAGTTAGGTCAGTCTGCGTGACGTGACGTTATTCGTTGTCTCCCTTCAGTGAGATGGTCATGCGTGAAGTACCAGGCACGAAAGGACCGGGGGGTCATAACGTATAACAACTCACAATATACCAATACATGTTTATTCCGCATGTCTGTAAAATGAAGTTTATGTTGTGTTACCAATGTGTTATGTATGATTGTATTAGCATGTACTATTGTTTTTTTTTTGTAAAACAGTGCCCCTGTGAAGAACAGTGTTCTAATAACTGACAAGGCTACCCAAGTGGGTAAATACAACTTTGTAAATAAAATGAATACAATAATTATGATGATAAAAGCAGAAAGTATCAACGACTTTCAAGAAAAACGGCCAACCTGTATATAAAGACCGCTGAATGGAGACGAGAAATGTGGTCCTTATACCCAGGTCATCTTTGCCTACAGGTTGCTTTCATACAGGTTAAATGAATCGTTTTGTAAGATGATGAATGTACTACCACCAGAAATCTGGATATTAAAGCAATCCATGGTTAGCAGAATTACATTAACACAAATATACATGTAGTTCTAGAGAAATTAAGATATCGTGACTGACTGACTGACTCCAAAGTTTACCTACAAGCCACGCAATGAGAAGAGATGGCACAGAAATAAGATATCGACCTGGAAAATAACGGAGACAGAAGCAGACGGAGACAAGAGTATCAATTATTGAATATGCTGTAACATTCCTCAAATAGTATATAATATCTGATACTCCAATCAACTGTTTTACAAACAGACTAGACAAAAATTGTTTAAAAGCCATGATCTTCTTTATCTAGTTTACGAGCCAGTATACGCTGGTACTGTACACACCACTGTCCTTTTTCATGTATGCGCATGTACTGTAGTTTCAAGGATAAAAAAACAACGATCTATGAAAAGGCAGAGTCCTATCATGCCTATTGCATCGTTGGATTAAAGTAAAGTTATATAATCAGTTGAATATAGTTTAATGAAAAGTGCATAATTATTTTCGTACAGGTAACAAATACGAAACCCAAAGGCGCGAAGAGAAAGTAATGGAGAAATCGGCGTTTCACTTACTCTTTAGAACCGTCATGTCATGTGAATCGATGCAGTCGAATCAACCTGTGGTCCGTCTAGACGACAACGTTGACCTACATGACGTAGGTATGGTGCTGATACTAATCGCTATCACAACTGAACGACGAGGAAGTATATAGACTTTCCAGTAAGCTTTTATTATGGCCGGAGTTGTTGTGGGCCAGTCTATCATCCGGACACCGCAAAGGCAAACCCCGTTCCGCCATGTAAGCAAAGCCCGAGTTCTCTTCACAGATTTTGGGGCGATCTTTTTTCTACCTGCACTCGCAACAATAGGAACGATCTCTATTGTGTTTGCGCACGCCAGAGAGAGAGAGAGAGAGAGAGAGGGAGAGAGAGAAAGAGAGAGAGAGAGAGAGAGAGAGGGGGGGGGGGGAGAATAACCTGGAACAATTAATGAAATAAATAAACTGGTGGCGGGCAAGACGAGGATCAAGCCGCTTCTCACGGGGAAAGCGCTTTTGTTATCCGTTTTTATTAGACGGTGTATGGAAAAGATTCATGATATGAATCATAATTCACTTTTAAAGGGGTGCTCATTCATGCATAAGGGGTGGCATATAGACGTGATAAGTTTACCATGCTAGCTGCAATTTACACAATGGTCATTAATGATTAATGTTAATCTATCTATATATTTACCTATTTATCTAACCATCTGGCTATCCTTTTATCTATCTATCTATCCATCTATCTATCTATTTATCTATCTATCTATCTATCTGTATATGCATATCTATCTATCTATCTTTCTATCTATCTATCTATCTATCTATCTATACATTTATCTATTTATTTATCTATTTTCCCTATAAACCTGTTAATTTATACATACCCATTTTACCTATTTATATCGAGTTACACATGTATACTATGTATACAATGTATAAAAAATCCCCTGACGTGTATGTTGACTTACATTGATGCATTTTTTTTTATATTTGTATTGGTTTTATTCGGCATTTCCATAAATACGACTTTACAAACATTGTGAATGTGTACATGATAAATATTCTTTCAAGTCCATGCGTTCCAGTTTAGGCTGAAGTATGTATGTAATTATTTAATGTGAATATGTGATCTATATTAAAAAAAAATGTGTCTATATTTTTCTCAGTATTGATAAGCCCTGCCGCTAAACATGCTATTTATCTTCGAGATTAATATTTCCATGAAGATTCAAGATTTCCATCGAGATATCATCAAAGATAGAAATAGTAATTGCTTACAAGACCATCAGATGTGTAATAGCATCTGCTAACGTATTCTTTCTTCCTTGGCATAGCTATGCTGTTGTGAGCATGTGGAGGTAATCATTTCAATTACTAGTTAAGTGCGTAGTTCTGTATATTGTCCTGCTTATTTCTACATAATGATCATGATGGAAATCTTGATCTGGATGACTTTTGGGGGGCGAGGCTTAGCAGTGCTGATAAAATATATTACAATGATTTTAAAATTGTAAAACATATGATGCATATTCACATTGAACTATCAGTGATAGTAAAACAACATACACACTGATATGCATCAAGATAAGTCAACCTACATTCGATGTCAGGAGACCTCTAAGTTCCCTTGAGTTATACCCATAATGGCGCGTATCGTTCATATATCTCGCTGGTGGATAACAATACGATGAATCCTCACAGAGGTGTTTCCTGACTGCTTTTCTTTTTCATCCAGTCTGGCAGGGTCCAGCGTCGATGTGAACGTTTAGTAAGAGTAAACGCTTTTTAGTAAAAGGGATAGTCTACCATGAAATTATGTTGGTTTGAATAAAAGCAGATACATGAAAAAAACATATTAGTGAAGGTTTTATGAAAATCCCCGAAAGAATAAAAAGGTTACGAGTTGCTTTGATTTTGTGACGTCACGTGCGAGATACTCTAATATATGTTGTATACTATTCATTTTTCTAATGTGGATTTTCTGATTAGGATATGCATAATTTTGTGCGTGCATTTGATACATTATTTGATACATCCAAAACAAAACAAGAGCAATTCATGGAATCATACAACACAAAACATTTGGGAAAGCGCCTCGCACGTGACATCACTAAACTGAAATTTGAAAAGATCATAACGTTCTTATCCTTTGACGGATTCTCGTAAAAAAAAAAAAAAACTTGACCAAAATGTTTTTTTTTTTTGTTCATGTTTCTTCTTTTATTGAAACGAACATAACTTCAGGGTGGACTTTTCCTTTAAGGGCATATACTGGACTGGGAAGACAAAAAGCCTTCAAAAGCTGATCGTGAGCAATCTTCTCGCCAATGGTCTTAACTTCATGTATTGCCTATTTTAGAAACTTGCTGAAAGTTATTTGCCCTCAAATGATCCACATTTGGAGTAATTAATGATTATCAGTGAAATTCTCCAAATGTTCGGCCCGAACATTTTGGGGATTTGTGATTTAATCACTAATGACTACAAATGTGGATCATTTGAGGGCAAATAACTTTCAGCAAGTTTCTAAAATGGGCAATACATGAATTTAAGACCATTGGCGAGAAGATTGCTCACGATCAGCTTTTGAAGGCTTTTTGTCTTCCCAGTCCAGTATATTAAAGTGATCTGTCTGTATATGCAGCTCAAAAACTCAGCGGAGTTTCATACGCTACACCTTCTGCAAGAAGAGCCCCAGGAGGCACATTACATGAGGAGTTCCACAGCCGGATAGCATCAGGGTAGAAAGTAGTTTGGCAGTAGACTGGAAGTAGATTGCTTCATTGCACATATACTTTTTCAATCATCTTGTGAGAATTTTGTTGATGGGCTGTAATGTGATGGCGACTGCCTTGTCTCTCCGTAGATGGGGTAGTAGTAGTCCGACAGTTCGAAAGCATGGGAATATGCGATACGGATCCACTTCTACACGTCCGTGTGATTGTCTTTATAGCCTTGCGGGTGTTTCACAAAATGTTACACACGACTTAACGCACGAATGGTGGCCTGCTCTTGGGTGCCAAAGTAGATTCTCAATGATTTTGATTCTTATCACCTAAAGTTTAAGTCTGATCTTGGTAAATGAAAATGCTCGTTGTTAACCATGTTCTAAATAGCCTATAAAGTCTATAATCTGTCAAATTCTAGGTCAAATTAGATTGGGATTGAAATAAACTCACTTCCACTAAGGTAAAACAGGAACAAATTGGCACATTTAGCACAAGAACAGGTCACCAATCGTGCGTAAAGTCGTGCGTAACTTCCGTACACCCCACAGCTCTCGTATCCACCCAGTAAGCCAATGGGCCCATATCAATCATCCACCACATACATTCCCATTCATTTTTTTTCTTTTTTTTTTAAAGATTTTTTTTTGCCTTTATTCAGATTTTCATAAAGCCCCCGTCACACTTATTCGGAATCAGCAGGAATCAAGCAGAACCAGCCGGAATGAAAATTTTTCAAAATTCGAGCCACGTTCGGGAGGAAATTTCGAATATGGCGGGCTACCTTATTTCTTGGCGGCATGAACTCAATGCTCCTCAGTGACTCCTCAATGCTGCCTAGCGTTTCAGCAACAGCTAGCCGTGCTTTTATGCAATTCGATTCTCCCATGAATGCGATCGGAATGTTTCTAATATTGTTGAAATGTCGTCAGAATATTTGGAATGCAGTCAGAGTACTGTTGGACTGCACTTCAAATGCCGTTCGTTTTTTTTTTTTTTTTAGTTCGAATGCACCTCGAAAGTTTTGAGCCTGGGCAAAACATTCGGGCCGGACACAAGAGTGGACCCAAATATTTGGAATACACTCAGAAGGCAGTAATAATTTTTAGAATGCACTTCGAATATCCAGGAATGTGCCAAGAATTTTCATTCCGACGTCATTCCGGCTTAATCCGCCTCTAGTGTGACTAGGGTATAGTTCCTAATTTAAATGATGTAAAGAGGAACATAGTTGATCTTTTTTTCAATACAGTAAAAGCATAATACATTGTCTCGTACATTATAAGCACAAAAATATTTAATACGATATTTTCCATAAGTATCCAAACTGATATGGTACATATCAAATCAAGCAAACAAATTGCGATACAATTCTGCAAAGTGGCAGGGGGAAAATCCATATGAAAAAGAAAAGTTGACTGTAATACTTCGTATTCTCCCGAACTGTAAAACTGCAACTACGCCATCTACGTCCTAGAAATGCAGATAACCACCATTGAAGTCAAAGGAAATTTACAGCCAGTAAGCGGAAATATCACAGGGTCGTTTAAAAAGTGACTGTGTAGTAAAGAAATCTACTTATAAAAAACTGTCGTGTTGAACGAAGAATTGGTGTAATATAGATATATGATGTTACGGAAACATTTTAAGGAAGTGTACTGCACTTGCAAAAGCCGTGCAACTCGCGAGCGATCAGCTGTATCCGCTAATGATAACGTGTATAAGGAGGCTGAGTTTTGTCAGCCCGACAAATGCAATACTGTAACTCACAACCCTACCAGAGCCATTAACCATCCCTACCAACGTTAAAAACAAGATCATAATTCTACACAGTAAGTGCATGTATTGTATTTCAACCTGTCGTGAATGGAGATTGGGATGTAGGCCTACACAATATAAAACTAAACTTGTCTTATATCAAGGGTTCGAGATTTTTAAGCATACACGTATTATTTTATTTGAAAACACCAACGAATGCTATTTAGAACCAAAAAAAAAAAAAACTCTCGGGTATACCATGTTCCATTCTTTCATGATATTTGACCCACTCATGGGGTGAAACAAGGAAAAGAAAGAGAAAAAAGAGGAGAGATGATTTTTATTATTATTATTATATTTTGTTTTTAATATCCTTGTGGGATTTTGAATTTTCGCTTACTGGCTTTATAAAGCATGCTCACACATGCGATTGTCATTGCTCTGTTTGGCCGTAGATGGGGTAGTATAACTCACATAACTGAGGAGATGGAATGAAAGAAAATAAGCAGTATAAAAGGAACACCTTTTTTACGGCGTGTACATAATCGGGTGTGATTGAACACGCGCCTAAAATCAACCAGCAACAACAACAAGAGAATTTATAATAATCATTACCATAAAATTGACATGTAGCCCTTCCGGAATATACTTTCTGTTTGTTACTTGTTACATCTGGGAATCGGCCATGCTGGCCTTTCTAATCCAAACAGAAAAATAGACTCTAATTCTTATAGACTGGTCCCTTTCTCGCACAATGTTCCTTCTTTCAGAAGAGCTGGACAAGACTCGAGAATGATAAGTAAAAGGCATCTATAGACCCCTAATTCACTACATATCATATGGAGGTCTGTCAGAGGAGGCTAGAACAAGTCACGTGATATTGCTTTATCTTCTCCTCCTTGTTAGGTGTGACAACATGAAAAGAGACATTTAAAATGCTCATTAAACAAAAGCTAAGAGCTTTTTAGGGCTAACCTAACCTCTGCGAAAGAATACTATGATTTTCCCCCTCTCCACTTTCTTTATTGCAAGGGATATCCAGTGTGAAAGTGGGGACTTTGATGAATGATAAAAACTCATGGCGTTGCATTGTGAACTCTATCTCGGATGCGTCCGCTTAGTAGTAGTAGTATTCTTTATTCTCTCTCTTCCCACTCACTCTTTGAGCAGCTCTTTTCAGAGCTACTCCAAAAAAAAAAAATAACCAAACGGTCCGTTAAAGACTACCACTAGAGTGTACCGTGGAAGTCATCATAAAAACGTTGTCAACAACCTTCAAACAACCTTCTGACCAGAAATGACTCCAGAGTTTCATATGTTTGATCTAATTGTCACCTTCCATTTCAGTTAAAAGGTTAATTGACTGCCGTTTTCCGTGTCAAACGTCGCCTATATACATGAACGCTTTCCCGCGCCTCCTTTTCCAGGCCGTGATGAGAAATAACAACGCACAGAACCAGCATGCTAGAAAGCATTGATCGCCATATTGCCGCGATGCCCTCCTGAGGGCCCAGGATTTATGATATACCAAAAATTCATCCTGTAAATGGAAATTGAAAGAGAGGAAAGGGGGGGGGGGGGGGGCACATCCGAACGGAATGAAAATATCGTAACCATGGTTACCCATTGGTTGTTAATAAAAAGAAATACATTCAAAGAAGGAAAACAAAGATAGATGGGAACAGACAAAATAGATAGCGCGTCACGCGGTTAAGCCTCTTAATTTCGTTTGGATCTATCTCATGGACATTCGTTTCTGACAGTAGGTTCTATCTTTTTGCATAGTCGTATTACATTTCCAGCGATTCGAGCCGATACACATTGTAAGACCAGTCCTATTCCGCCTGATCATGCATGAAATTAACCTTATTCATCTTTATTTCATTCAAACAACATAAACAAATAAAGAAGTTACATGAAACACAGGACAGGGGTTTGAAGCAAAATAAATTCTGCAGGGAAATTATGATTTACAAAAAACAATTATGGTACAATACACACGAGTGAAAAGCAATTCGCAACCCATATAAAGCTATCAGAGTTGACATAATTATTCCATTTAACGTTATTGCACATACAGGAGGATCCAGACCTAGTCAAACAAATAACTGTTAAATATGGGTTTCAATAAGTAATGAATAATATGTTGCGTCATCATTAAGATTGTTGCTCTATTTGGTCCGAGTGCTATGCATGATAAAAAAAAAAAATCAATTTAATGTTTTCACACCAAATCAATGTTATTTCTAATCAAATATTAGATGTGCATGTAGTATAAAATACATCATCCTTAGGAGTTAGGATTTAAGTGTAGAATATAAGTATTGATTATACATAATGCAATTTCGGACTACTCTGTCCAAACCAGACTAATAAAGAAGTTACACATGCATGAGTCTCAATAGATAGTGGATTTTTGGACGTCACATAGTTTAATGTTTTCATATCCAGCCAAATCAATTGTCTATACGAATATTAGATGTGTATCTAGTGTTATTTGCTATAAGCCCTTTTCACCTCTCCCCCGCCCAAACAATGTTTCCATGTTTATGACCACTTTCCAGAAGCCGAATTACCCTCAAGATTATAACTTACCCTCGAGTTTATGGGGCTAGTCCCTGAATAACATTTACTGGAATTTAGGATGACGTAGGTAAGGTCCCGTTTTTGTGAGATCATTATGCATCAGAAACTGACCTTCTGTATGTATTTCACTGTAATTGTTTGCTTCATACTTGAGACAGAAAGAGTATATAGAGAGAGAGAGCTCAGAGAGTTCGAAGCAGTTGTTTCAGGAGATTCATCAGATAAAGATAAATTCAGAGTTTGAGATTCATCAGATAGATTCATCATCAGAGAGAGATTCATCGGTTATTCGTGTATTAAATGCTTTACAACACGTATATGCACTTCGAGTCTACGAGTCCTTCTTCAAGTTTAACTCAGAATTAAGCAAACTATGGACCGATAGAGGAATTACAAATGCGTGTGTGATTTAAAGGATAAACTATCAGGTGTCCCGATCACAGTGATTGCACAACTTCAGGAGTAATTCTTTTAAACCTAATATGTAATTCCATTAGCATCTCATTAATAATCCACTGAAGACATTCATTCATCAGAATATGCAATGCGTTGCGCTGATGTGTTCATAAAGATTTTAAGTCTACATTTACAAATATATCATAGATACACTTAAGAATAAAAGCATGATTTTATCATGCTGTCTCTGAGTGTGTGGACAGTGAAATGGATAAAACAAATGTGCAAGTACATGTAGTATTGCTGTGTTGCCACATTGGTTCGGAACGGCTAAAGAATATGACGTATGAACCAAACAAGACTGTTTTTACAATCCCGGATATCAGGATATCTGAATTTGACATGGCATGCCTTTATGATATCGTGTAGACATCGCTTATTTTTTTTTTATTTATTTATTTATTTATTTTATTTTATTTTATTTATTTATTTATTTATTTATTATTATTTATTTTTTTATTTTTTTATTTTATTTTATTTTTTTTTTTTTTTTGGGGGGGGGGGGGCTATGAGTACACGGGAGCCTATATCTACACTATACAGAGCATAATCCCATCCCGTGGTATTGACATCGTGTACCAAACCATTGGAAAGTGCAGAATGAATGTCTTCAAAATGAGTATTGATATATGATTAAAGTTATTAAACATATCAAAGTTAATATTTTATGCCTTTGGCATCCTATATCAACCATCGATGAACAACATTCATTCAGCACTCTTCAATGCGTTGCGCTATTCTAAAGCTTAACAAACGTGAGGATGCTTTCTAAACGCAACTAAATAAGTAAGCCCCCCCCCCCCCCTAAGGAAAATAGCATAATTTTTTTTATCGGCGAGGCTTTGGACAAAATAATTTGGCAGGATTGTTCCTGAACTTGACTAACTTCTGTGTAAAAATTACCTTAGTCCAATTAGTCATGCATGAGTGGGCAAAAATGTAACTTTGCAAAAGTCACAAGGGTAATTGTTAATGCCGTTTTACCAGTATATTTTGGCATTTCTGGTGCGATTGTTAAAGTGTTGTCACTGAACCATGACACGGAAATGACTTCTTATATTTATATAACAGGTCATGTTACATCTTTGTCAAAATATCCAAAATTTTATTTTTTCACCAAAAAAATGTTGTTTTTTTTAGTTTCAAACTCAAAAGGGATGAGTATTTGTTCAACGGTGCTCACTCAACCATAATAATGGGTTAAGTGTCGGGATAGGTGTTAGTGCGTCGAGAGATGGATGATAAACATTGGAAGGACATAAATTATGCACCAGAAATGGAATTCATCAAAAAATAATGAGAGATTCCCAAACTTACCCTTGTGACTTTTGAAAAGTGACATCTTTTCCTTTAAAATTTGCCCACTCATGCATGACTAATTGGATCAATGTGATTTTCACACATAAGCTAGTCAATAAGTTAAGGGACAATCCTGCCAAATTATTTTGCCCAAAACCTCTTCGATAAAAAATGTTATACTATTTTGCTTGGGGGGGGGGGGGGGCTAACTTTTTTGTTGTGTTTATGTATGGCAAGTAAAATTAATGACTACTACTTTGTACTGTATATCTAATGAGTAAGTAAATAGTGTGTTGCCACACAGGTTCGGAACGGCTGTAAAATATAACGTATGAACCAAACTCCTATACATGTACAACATCTCATTTCATCACCCACCGTCACCCATTCAGCTGTGTCTAAATGGTCGCCTGGTCGTGACTGGCTGTCACTGGCTGTGGCTGGGTGTGACTGGCTGTGACTGGCTGTGACCTGTCTTTAACAGTTGTGTTACAGGTAGTAGAGATGCTAAATACAGAGAACTGAACTAAAGCTTTTGGAGCTTCTCTCACATGGAAGCGGTTTGCCGCTGCCGCTCACCACCTGTAGCGTTTTGTCGCCGCGGTAAATCAAGGAAACCGTAACGTCGCGATGTGGAAAATAGGTCGCTTGATTTCGAGAACAAATGTGACCGACCCAATATGATTACCCAGCATTTCAAGCGGTAACGGCAAACCGCTTCATATGAACACACTTTCCAGATTGAAGGGGCAAACCGCTTAGTGTAAACGTACGTTCCAGACTGTAGCGGCAACCCGATCAGTGTGAGCATACCTTCCAGACTGTAACGGCAAACCGCTCAGTGTGAACGTACCTTCCAGACTGAAGCGGCAAACCACTCAGTGTGAACGTACCTTTCAGACTGAAGCGGCAAACCGCTCAGTGTGAACGTACCTTTCAGACTGAAGCGGCAAACCACTCAGTGTGAACGTACCTTCCAGACTGAAGCGGCAAACCACTCAGTGTGAACGTACCTTTCAGACTGAAGCGGCAAACCACTCAGTGTGAACGTACCTTTCAGACTGAAGCGGCAAACCGCTCAGTGTGAACGTACCTTCTAGCATGTCTAGACTGTAACGGCAAACTGCTCAGTGTGAACATGCCTTTCAGACTGTAGCGGCAAACCGCTCAGTGTGAACGTACCTTCCAGACTGTAGCGGCAAACCGCTCAGTGTGAACGTACCTTCCAGACTGAAGCGGGCAAACCGCTCAGTGTGAACGTACGTAGCGGGAGGGAAGAGCGTCGCTCGACTAGATCCGGGAAGAGCTGAGTAGAATATTGTGTCTTGGAGCGGACGACGCAAATACCACATCCTTGAACGAAATGGCTTGCTCGGCTGCAGGAGCAAGATTAATGTGCAGAGGTAAGGACACATAACGTAGAATCAGGGGAGGGAGAAAGTAACAATGTTACATTACGCCTCTTTTATCAAAGTCTCATGAATTTCACTCTGGGCGCAGTAATTGACAAATTAATCTATTCGAACAAGACGATCTGATACATAATAACAGAATAGATAGGTTAACACATAAATAAGATAAAATACATGATATTTCACTTCTAAACAATATGGGTAGAGTATGTGACAAAAGATAATAAAGACTGATTTTCGTTCGCCAATATCAAGTTGTGATGTATGAATTAATTCAACTGTTTTAGTTCATGGTGATTTATGATTGTTGTGACTTTCATCTAAATCATTCAACGGACACAGGTTACACTTTAGTATGTCGCTGTTATCCAGGACAATATGCTTTATAGAATGGGTGTCAGAATCTCTGCAATCTGATTGGTTAATTACCCGTAATTTACCATGCATTGTTTTTTACTGGCAGCACGCGATATCAAGGCGATATCGCGATACCGAGAATTAATATCATCGATATTGAGATTTAGTATGATCGATACCGATATTGAAAAAAAAAATTACCGTAAATGGCGGCACCCACGAAACTCGAGAAGCTTCGGTAAAGTTAGGTGAAGAATTGAAACAAATTTTGGACGATTCAGACGTTGTCAGTAAGTATAAATTCATCCCAAAGCATCGAACACTCATTTTGTACATTCAAACGCTCTGCAGGAGTGAAATAGGAAAAATTGGATGATATTTCTAACGGAGAAGTGGACAAACTCGGGTCAGAATTCTACGTTGTCGCAGCACTGTAGAGTGTGTGCTGCGGTGAGTTGCCTACTAGAGCATGTACATTGTACATTACGAATACGTTCGTTTGGGCACTCGACGCCACTCTGGACAATCGCAGTAAATTGCAGTAAATCTGTCTTTCCTGATATGAAGTGGTTGTTATCAAATCAAAGCTTGACGAACTTGGTAGTTCTAAACATAAAGACTCTATTTGTCCACTTGACATGGTGTATGGAGAAAATCATGTCATATTTTTAGCTGTGTTATTTGGACACTTGTCAACGTGAAAGAAGGCAACAATTTTAGTCTTGACAGATTTTCCAATCATTGATGATGAAGATTAATCTCTGCAATCTGATTGGTCAATCACAGCCATGCGTCGGTAATTCTGGCCATGCATCGGTAATTACCGACGCATGGCTAGCCATGCATCCGGTAAATACTGACGCATGGCTAGCCATGCATCCGGTAAATTATGTTAATGGAGATTTTACCCTTTTTTATCAGATTTTGGGGCCCATTCTATAAAACAGATGATGCACAGGTTTATTTCGTGGGTCAGTAGGATTGTGTACACTCGTTACCTCTGAATTTTGCCCGAAACCCACTCGGCTTCGCCTCGTGGGTTCAGGCAATTCAGAGGTAACTTGTGTACACAATTCCTACCGACCCACTCAAACCTGTGCATCATTTGTATACTGATTTTATATGCGCAATATTTTATGAATATGAAACGATTATAGAAATCACACAGGGTGATCGGCGCTAGCGGTGCTGATCTTTACTGTCGCGTTTTTTTTGTCACGATGGAACTTTATCTCGTGATTATTTTAGAACATGTATGTAATCTAGAAATTCAATACATAATAGCAATGGTACAAGTTTGATCTGTAACTTTCCCAAATAAAAAAAAAATAGTTAACTATAAAGGATACACAAGATGTGCATGGGCGTTGTGTCTATAATGAAATTCATAGACGGGGGGGGGGGGGGGGGTGCAGCACGTTTTACGCGCAACAATCTAATCCTTTGTTGGTGCCAGAAAATACTGCCCCCTCCTCCTACCCCCCCCCCCCCCCCCCCCCCCTTGTGCACACGTGCACGCCTTTGTGGCGCGTCTCATACGCAGTACACTGCACTGGACTGGAGCAAGAATCCATCGGGAGGCGTCAAGTGATGCATATTTCCGATGAGAAATACTTACCCGGAGTTCCGCGGCCCGGATGAAGCTCATACCCACATGCATGTAAGAACTCGTCTCTTATAGGGTGTGTGTGTGTGTGTGGTGCGTTGCATTATCAACTCATTTTGTTGCAACTTGAGGAGACACTTATGCAGCCCTCGACGATTATCAAGAACAAAGGGATACCAGAAGTGATGAAGTAGGGAGAAACTGTATACTGATATAAATAGAGGGAGAGAGAGAGAGAGAGAGAGAGAGAGATATCTATTATGAAATGTGTGTATGTATGTATTTGTGTGTGTGCGCACGTGCGCCCGCCTGTCTACCTGTGTATATTTGTGTGTATATGTCCGTGAGAGTGTAATAATGCAGATGCGACCTTTTTTTTCTTCGCACGTCCTCTGAGTGTTACATGAAAATGGATATAATAAAACTCCCAGATCAATGTATGGCATGGCATCCTCGTGACACTTTTTCCGTTTTTCCTTCACCATATCCTTATGTATTTTGAGGGTAAATGCAGATGAAAATCCACAAATATCGTCGCTTTAACCCCTTCTTCTATATTCTCTCTACTGCCCTATTGGAATGGTTTGTACTACCGGTGCAGAAACCTTCAACGGCGCGTTAAGAGTTGAATTTACCTTGCCTGGCCGCGCGCACGTACGCAGGCGCTTTGTCGCAAAGAGGCGGGTGAGTAGATCGCGGGAGGGTTAGATGGATGCTTGGACAATGAGACGGCAGGTCATCTTATCCACCCTTCTCGGGGGTACCAGGCCAGGCCAGGCCTCGAGGTGCCTCGGGGTGCGGAAACAGCGGGACACCCAGCCGCCTGGTCGTGCCATCCGGCTTGGCTTACCTTGCTGCGCGATTCTAGAAACAGACGAACCTTTAGCTCCATTGTCATCAGCTTGTCTGCCTGATTCCCTCTTCTATTTTTGCTCCTTTTTTCCTTCTCCAAATAGAGAGCTTCGTCGTTGTCTGTCACCAGTTGGATATGGTTTAAGACAACATTTGATGGGCACAGTAGTGCTCAGCTCAGAGAGTCGTGGTACTCGTCTACGCCCCGGTATATTGCACTTACAGTTGTCCTCAAAATTATTCATACCCCATTGAAAATAACAGTCTTTGTTAGATTCTTCCTTTGTAAAAGCTATTATGTTGGTACTTCCTGTGTATCTTTTGTCTACTTGTTGCTATGCACAAATCCACATATGAGTTGGCTAAACTTCATTTGCATAATAATAGATAAGTCCAAAAGTTATTTTCCCCTCATGTTCAGAATTATTCATACCCCTGACAATACCTCAACAAAAATGTTCTTTCTTCATAGTATCCATTGTTTTCCTTTCCTGAGAATGTGTTAATCTTTGTCCTATAGTTATTTCAAATTGTTCCAATGGATTAAATACCTTTTTTGTTGACCAAATGTTAAACTATTGTCAAACACATAGCATCTTTCCATAAGACTTTAAATAGAGGAAACGTGTTCTGGTCATTCTCAGTTTCTGATCATCATGGCCAAGAAGAAGGAGCTCAGTGAGGACCTACGGCAACGTCTTGTGCGTGCCCGCATTGAAGGAAAGGGTTATAAGGCCATTTCGAAGCAATATGATGTCCCTGTGGCAACCGTGCAGAGCATTATCAACAAGCACAAGAAGTTCAATACTGTTAAAAACCTCTGTGGGCGTGGCAGGAAGAGAAAGGTGTCCCCCAAACTTGCCAGGAAAATCTGCCGAGAGGTCAACAACAACCCCCGGACCACAACCAAGGCCCTACTTCGAACGCTTGACCAGGCAGGGACGAAGGTGTCACGGTCCACTATTGAGCGAGTCTTGCACAGAGGAGGTCTCCATGGACGTAGGCCTCGGAAGACCCCGCTGCTCAGGAAGAAGCATCTGGAGGCTCGCCTAGCCTTTGCTAAAGGTCATCTAAAGCAAGATTCCAGCTTTTGGTCAACCATCCTGTGGTCTGATAAGACAAAGTTGGAGTTATTTGGCCATATGGATGTTGAATACGTCTGGAGGAAAAAAGGAGAAGCATACACTCCAAAGAACACTGTGCCCACTGTCAAGCATGGTGGAGGAAACATAATGCTGTGGGGATGCTTCTCTTCCAGTGGCACAGGCAACCTCGTCAAGGTCCAAGGAATCATGAGAAAGGAGGATTACATCACGATCATTGATGAAAACGTGAAGGAATCCTCTGAGAAACTCCAGCTTGGCCCTAATTGGAAGTACCAGCAGGACAATGATCCAAAACATACCGCCAAGGTAGTGAAGAAATGGTTCAAGGACAATGATGTCAACGTCCTCGAATGGCCAAGTCAGAGTCCTGACCTGAATCCAATTGAGAACTTGTGGCGAGACTTGAAGACCAGAGTGTTGGCTAGGAAACCGACCAACCTGTCCCAGCTTGAGGCTATTGCCAAGGAAGAGTGGGCCAACATCCCCCTGAAGACATGCAGGAAGCTTGTGGACACGTACAAGAACCGTCTAGAAGCAGTCATAAGAAACAAAGGCTATGCTATTGACTATTAAAGAAAGACATTGGACTCAGTAAACCTAGGGTATGAATAATTTTGAACATGGCATTTTTTGAAAATCCATGAATAAAATACCCCTGAAATGATGAATTTCTTGAATTGTGTATTGTTGTTATTCTTTCACATGTTGGTCACATATAACTGATATACACACTTGACAAAATGCATTCATTTCATCACAAAAATAAAAAATTATAAAATTTAACAAGGGTATGAATAATTTTGAGGACAACTGTAGATAGATAGTAGTGTTAATTGGCATTAAGACCAAACTCAGACTTCTCAGATGAAAAATGTGGGACCATATTATCATGGATTGGTAAATATGTTTTTATTTCATCACGTGAAGGAATAAGAAGCATTACAAAAAATGGTAGATGTGCGTCGTATAAGCTACACCTGGGCACTGCGTTAGGCCGGGGGGGGGGGGGGGGGGGGGAGGGGGGGAGGGAGAGGGGGGGGGGGGTCATTCACTCACTTACACATTTGTGTGACTTACTTTTTTTTCCTTCTTCAAATGTGTTTTTGTGTTAGTCTTTGTTATTGTTATCTTTGATCTTTGTATTAATTGTATTTGAATGTTACATATTTTGTTATGTTTACGTGATTTGTATCACAGGGCTCCTTTGGAAAGCAGTCCTCGAGACTGAAAGGACTACCCTGTCTAAATAAAACGTGAAATAAATGAAATAAATAAATAAATGAATAGAGTGACAGGCAGCTTCTGGAAAACCACATCATCGATTAATTCTCAGCTTTGTCCTCAATACTAATAATAATTACGATGTCGTAGACTAATCAGCTTGTATACACCTTCTCACGGGACACCTACGTTGTAACCACTACAGTAAATGCAGAGTGCATACTGTACATCAGTATGTTTTATTTATTTATTTATTTATTCATTTACCCAGGGTAGCCCCTTCAGTGGTTGAACAATGTTCTACCATGGGACCCTGCTTTGACATTTAACACAACATATTATTTACATAAATAAAAACAAATAACATGTACAGTTCAGTGAGAAACAACATCTTTAAATATGTAGAATCAATGTGCTGCTGTCCGACACAAATGTCTTCCAAATACACATACAGAGCAACGTATGTGTATGTGAACATGATTGAATGAGTGTTCGAGTGTACATGTGTGGGTGTATTCATGTATGTGTGTATATGCGCATATACATAATGCTTTTTTTACCCTGTGTTGTCCCTTCAGTTTTCCAAGTGTCTCCCAACCATGAGCAATGTAATGAGCATTGATACAACGATAAAATAAACTACATTTACATAAACATACAATATATAATTTGATAAAGAGATAACAAAAATACATGAAATACACTTTCACTGATGTACAAACGAAATGATGGTGAATATGCGTTAAATAATGAAAATGAGATCGCTCTGAAAGTACAGTGCAAAATGGTTTTATTATTGGTTTTAAAAATAACATAACATGAATTTCAACATTTGACCAGTTTCCGACAAGCCCAAAATGCACCGATCTGCACATTTTGTAGCAGTTACACGAAAGGAGATTAAGATTATTGCGTAATATTTGCCTTTTTGGTTCACATACACGACATATTACTTTTTCTTTAAAATATTTTTTTGATAATGGAACCGTTTATCTTTATAAATAGATATTACTTTGTCATCATAAAAAGTGTATACTGTATAAATGTATGTATGTATGTATGTATGTGTGTGTGTATGTGTGTGTGTGTGTGCATGTGTGTATGTGTGTGTTTATGTGTGCTTGTGTGTAGCCCATGTCCGTATGTGTTTTGATTACTAGGTGTGTTGCAATATTACGCTTTCCTAGTCTTAGGAAGTCAGTTACCTCTTCTAATCACATGGCCACACATAACCATACACATTATAGAAAGGACACTTCAGGAAAGGAATTATGATAATGAAAATATGGTAAGCATAATTCGAAGTCACGTATGATTTATTTTTGCGGCGTATGTTTGGACTTCTTCTGTCTCCATGCCCTGGGCTATTTAACACGCCAGTCTCTACTCACACCATCTTAGATTGGCTTCCGGGTCTGGGATGTTTATAATTCAAAAGGAGGAAGTAAAATCTAGAAGAATTAGTCACTTTTTCATTATTTTCTTTTCCTTCTCCGTGGCGAGCCGGATAAGAAAATAAGAATCATTAGTCTTCGACGAACGGACCTATTTATTGAATAATGTAGTTTGGATTAAAAATGATCAACAGCTTAAGGCTAGGCTAACCCCATCTTCATGAAGGCATTATGAAAACCGTTTTCCGTAATGTAGCGCCCGGAACGTGGACTGCATCCCGATATCTAAAATCCTTTCTTTTGTATTCCGTGTAATTACCGACTTATGTGCGGGAAATATCCCAAGGGAGAATTCCGCTACCATTCTGCGACATTGCGAGTTACGGTTTCGCAGCTTCGTGGAATTTGCGAAAAAGCCTCCTAATCGGATAAAATGGTCTTAATTCAACTTAGCAGTGAGCTGGATTGCAGGGTGAAATAGAACAAGAATATCGTGTGCGCGTGTGGAGAGAGAGAGAGAGAGACAGAGAGACGGAGAGAGAGAGAGAGAGAGAGAGAGAGAGAGAGAGAGACAGACATAGACAGAGAAAGAGAGACAAAGAGAGAGAGAGAGAAAGAGAGAGAGAGAAGAAAACGCTAACAGTCAATTATTTTGTAGCTTTGTAGATAGAGAAAGGAAGTGAGAGCGAACGCGCCCACTTTTAATTAGATTATAGTTTCCCTCCTGTACAGTGATATATTTACTATTTCGAAGTAAAAAAAATCTATACATCGTCTACTCTATCTATTTATCAATGTCATAATGGGGGATTACATTCCTTTTACACCTAAGTCACGATTCCTCGACTTATATCTGTTTAATGCATTTCAGCTATTAAGTCAATGTAATGTTAGATAAAAGTTCACATGAATCAGGGAGGCAATCATTCACTTCTGGGCTGTTTTTTTATTTTTTTTTGCTCACATTCGATCTTAAATCCTACATTTCTTTTGAAAGAGATGAGTGAGGTAAGAGGTAAGATGGGAAAAGAGAGCGTGTAAGTTTTGGATGAGATCATTACAGTCATGTATGTAGTTGATATATGTTTCCGGTAGCGTACTGTCGCAGTTTATTTTCAAACTGACTGTTAATTGAATCTGTATTGCGCTAACAGTGATAACGTATACCGCACAATTAATTGTAAGTTGCCCCCCCCCCCCTCCCAATCTTCAATCCATTTTCTACCTACGATGATCATTTATCAGAAAGCCGGTCGAGCCCAGAGTGCTAACAGAAATGATTCCTCGATCATGCGGCGTCTTTCTCTCCGCCCACGTGCCTCATGAAACCAATCTAGCCAATTGCATACCCGATGTCTAGAAAGTGCGCCACAGAAGAATGTTTCCCGGAGGGGGGTTACACACTGTAACATCGATGTGACAGCATCGCTAATGAAGTTTCGCCTCTCTCTATGTTAAGAGAAGGCAGCACGATAGAATGCGCATGTTACGTGTTACATGCTGTGATCTAGTTTTCGTTGTGTCTCTGGGCGTCGGAAGGGGCGAGGGGCGTGAACGAAGCCGGCCCCTTCTTCGTGAGCGAAAAAACAATGAGGTGGGGGAGTTTGTGGTACGTTAAAACTGTCAGTAATGGACTTTAAAAGGCCGATTAACCTAATCCACCTATTATATATGGACAATGAGTTTTACACTAATGCATTGTTGAGAAAACAAACTCGTTTCATGAGAGTACAAAGATGATGCGTGTCTGTCTTCAAAGCAGGAAGGTAGCTGGTGGTAACAGAATCCTCACATACATTGGTCCTCCAGAACTAATACTACAATCAACACCACCAATAATATCATCATCCATTAGACATTGTTTGATACCAGTCCTTAAACGTGTCTTCAAAATCGTGTTGCTTTCGTAATGGTACGTTTACACTGGAGCTTTTTCCTCTGTCGCTTGCTAACTGCAGTGTGACATGAATATTTTCCCGAAACGGCGAGGAAACTCGTTTGTTACGATAGCGATTTGCTACGTGCCAAGATGGCCCATCGGTTTGCTGGAGTAGAGAACTGCTTGGACGGTCTCCTGTGACGGCCGATATTACCAGCAGCAGCGGCATACCATGTCTACGTGAACGTAGTCTATTAAACACCTCGCTGTGAGAGTGCGTAGAGAAGATTACTCACATTAGGAATCAAGGTAGAGCTTCAAGTCACGTGATTACATTCTCCGAGACATGGGATCTTCATCTTTGATAATCTGATATCAACATGCTTTAAACCTTTAACATACACATCATTCACATCTACCCAAGATATCTCATCGTACATTGTATGCAATAATTGTGCTTATCTTTATACCATTTGGGCGTCAAACTCGAGTAACGTTATACCTTCTAGGGGAATTTTACCCGAATACGAAACAACATTTCCGGACTTCCCTTATACTTTAAGGCCACTGCAGATGACACGACTTGGCCCAAGATCCTGCAGTCGTAAGGATCTACGAGTGGAAATATGACGTCACCTACTTGCAAATATCCCATGTCCGGTCCTGTGATTTAGTCTGTCGTAGAGTCGTACGACTGATTGGATCGTGTCGTATCGGCGACCTCTTTACTACCTCACCCGTTTAATTTGTTAGTATTTGAGGACCTCTCCTTAAACATTAATCTTCATTATTTATAATTACATAACATTACTGTTAAGTTCATGATTGCACGTTCATGATCTTTATGGGTGATCTAATCGAAATACTTTATACATTGCATCATTCGCCTTTAAGCATTTTCACCCTGTTTAGCGAAGCTGTTAATGCGAAGGCTGGTTTCTATAAAGTTATCTTACTCAGTAACCTTGCTGTCTCACGTTACGAGAGCCCATTCAAACAATATAATTCAATAAACAGACATTGTCACTGCAACCTGGAAACGTAGAACAAATTTGCTTTCTAATCAGATTCCACCTGTTACCCGTTTAGCCCGATATTACGACTGAATTCCCACCGCGGGTTCACGTCCAGACTATAGCAGGCCGTAGCACAGGTTTTCCTCTCGCAGACGACCTTCTCGCCATATATTGGCTTACGGCGTATCGATATCATACTAGGCTGGTATCGGTACTCGTAGCCTGCGGGAGAATTTTGCCATTAGTGTGCATGAACACGCGTGTGTGAGTGAGTGATGGCGACTCATTAGGCTATCGGCAGATGTATTGACCCCCTTATAATTTGATCGATTTCAGAAGAACTCGACACGGAAGGTTCCTGGAAAGTTCTTGCGCGGTATTAGGACGAGATGATAATGAAACAGACATGGGGATATGTTTCAAAATATGAAGGGAGAGTCTAAAAGTTTTAATATCAACTTATTTCCACGTTGCACAAACATTACTCGCCTAGGAGGTGTGCAATTTCTTTGAAGAACTATTTTTGTGCAACTTAATACACCTTCCTTTCATTTCGCACTCACCTTGATGCCGAGTGACAGGCACTGCAATTTCCTCATATTGATTAAAACATACACAGAGGTAGATGTGTCACCGATACCGCTACAGCGCGGAACTATGGTAGCTCCATAGCGTCATGATGGTTACGGAAACGTCAACATTGTGCAAATGATTTTGTGCATTCAATAGGGAAAGATTGGAGCCGTTTCTACCAGCTATGTTGTATGGAAGATGGGGTTAGGAAGTTTGGAGCTACAGTAAGCCGGATATTCCTTCAAAGTTTCATTTTCTCCCTCCTCTTCTCTGTCACACATACAGACACAATAAAATTCACACGTACAATATCTACAATACATGATACTCCAACATTGTCCAAAGCATTGCTACTTTAAAGCATTGTTGTAAAGATGCAGTACACCTTTCTTATTCTTAAAGAACAGTTCAGCATATTCACACACACACACACACACACACACACACACCTCTTATACTCTCACAAACACATACTCACACACACACACACGCACACATACACGCACACACACACACATACACTCAAGCACACACACACACACACACACACACACACATTATTGCTCTATCTCTCTCGTTCTTTCTAATTTCTCCATCTTTGTCCATCTCTGTGTGTCTCTCGTTTTTCTTGTTCTGGTCCCTCTCTCTTGTTTCTTGAAAGATCTTTTCCCCCTTTGGGGTGTGTGTGTGTGTGTGCCTATCTGTCTATACCTTTATCTTCCACACATTCTCCCATCTTTCCCTCCTCTCATTGCGTCCCTGTCTTTTTCTCATTTACCCCCCCCCCCTCTCTCTCTCTCTCTCTCTCTCTCTCTCTCTCTTTCTCTCTCTTGCTCTTCCTTCTGTTTCTTTTTTTTTCGGCCTTTTGACCTCGTATTTTTGTGTTACCTCACCCCTTCTCTGCCTGTCTCTCTGATTGTCGATCTTATGTCAAATCTGTCTCTTTGCTCCCCAACCCCAACCCCATCTTTCCTCTCTCCTTCTCCCTCTCTGTTTCTCCCAATCCTCCCCACCCACATCAAACTCACGAATTAAATCTCTTGCCCGGAGCAAGCAAAACTCGGTAGTCTGTCATATGAAAGAGGTCGACTGTAATTGCAATTTTCGGATTTTGTTTTCTCAAGCTATCCGGGGTAATTTTTTTTTCTTTTTGCTTGGTAATGCCAAACTTGCGGAAAGCTCGTGCGAAGTAGAAATTAAATCTGAGACATCTCTATTTAGTTAATGCACCTACGGAAGTCTCCCTCGAGACAAGATGTTCGTCCGGGATCCAGGGGCGTAGCAGGTCGAGACGAGACTGGTATCCGGGGCGGGGCACGGGGAAACGTCGAGATACATGTGATAATACTATCATTTCCATATGCAATGAGGTATGGTTAATTGACATGTATCAAAAAGGGGTTAAATTAGGATACTCTACAATCTATTCACAATGTCATTTTGAACTTGCATACACTTCTTTATAAAAACTGTATTTTGTTGTATAAGATGGGGTAAACTGTAAACTATATTCCGCGCGATTTGTATAATTTTGAATAACGAGTAAATACTGCTATAATTCATGCCACAATGTCTTCATTGCGATATGATGACTACAACATGAATGATAATATCCCCCAAATTTATCACCAAACTCAACAAGCAATTATTCATTATGTGCTCATACATTGTTATGTCTTGACACATGACAACAAGCTCACAATGTATGGTATTATAATTTTGTATAATTTCTTTTCATCATAAATTCCCTGGAATTGTGGAGACGTGTTGTAAGGTGACAGGGTGATGATAGAGCAAGAAGACAGCAGGCAGGGGCAAGTGAATACGAACATAGAGGTCAGTAGTGAAGTGGAGATTAGAAAAGGAGAAACAAAAAATGTTCAGTATTGAATGAAAGAGAAAGAAGAAAAAGCAAGATATCAAGCATGACAAGAGGAGACAGATAAGATGATTTGGAAAGACAAGAAAGAAGGAAAAGTAAGATTGAGGGGAGGGGAGCATAAGTGATAAGGATGTTCCCCTACCAACCCCAGAAGGAGTTCTTTCTCGAGAGAGCGAAGGCGCCGTGAAGCGAGCGTCGATAGGAGGCGCTTCGAGTTGTTATTGTAGCGTCGCATTTTTGGTGAAACTCGCCGTCTGTTTTCGCGCGTCAGGTGTCGAGCACACGTGACTCCATCTACGTGTCATGGATACATGTCCTCGCATTGTTTCGTCACTGGTGGCAAGTCACGTGGTGTCCTCTCCCAGTGGGGATTGTCGCAGCAAAGCGAGCCACATCACCGCGGGGCAACGTGTGCTTCCGACGACTGGACCATCAGCTACCTGTCCTCTCGAGGCTTGATAATTCATCCCGATCAGAAGAGAACGTAGCCTAGCTTTCAGGCTGTTGGGCATTTCCAATCCAAACTATGATATTCAAAGAACGGTCTGGCTTCGTTGGACTAAGCAATTCCTTCTCCGGCTCGTCCAACCATTTGGGACTGAGGGTGATTAGTCTTGGAATTACTAGACTGCACTGTTTCGGTTTAAAGTAGAAATGTCCAAAAGCCTGGAAGCCAGGCTTTAAAGAACTAAAGAGGAGAGAACCTTTCACAAATCAAGAAAGATCAACATTTCAATCTACTCAGGTTGCGTTCATGCGACACTTTTTTGCTCTAGAGTCATGATTCAAAACGCGCTTCTGCAGAATCACGATTGCGTTCAGACGATATTGAATATAAACGTGATTCAAAACGCAAACATGAAACGCGAAAAAAGGGGCGTTTGGAAACGCGTTTCTACATAATCACGTTGAAGTAAGGTTGCTTGAACGCACGTAGAAGTCAGAAAACGCGCACGTTAAAGCTGAACTATTATACTTCCTGGGTCAAACTGCGCACTGCGATGCGCACTGCATCGGCCAGAATCCAAATAGAAACGTGATGGAGAGAAGGTCGTCTGAACGCTGATACTGTCGTCATCGTAATTCATGTTTGCGTTTTGAATCATGAGTGAAATCATGAGTGGAATCATGATTCTGGCGATGGTCGCATGAAAGCAACCTCAGTCAGTCAAATCAAGGATGTTTAAGTACATGGATATCCATCCCTTTGAACAATATTCATGATTATATTCCACATATCAAGAATGTTGCTATATGATTGGTCAAGAGTTGATCCCGTGATGAAGCGTAGTTTTGCCCATCTGATCACCTGAGAAGAAAAGTTCGTTACACTCTAGGTGATAGTACTTTTAAATTCCGCTGATCTCTTCACTCCTCACAGTCCTAACGCGTGATCAATATTTTGAGTACACGCGAAATTAAAGTGGGTTACACTCGGACTATCAATTGACTAACAGTAGCTCAGCGCAGACGACGCAGCGGTGCGCGGTAATTACAAATTTGGGGTTGAACCGGGCTGCGCAGGGCGTGTTGGGTACGTATGTACACGTACGTACACGTACACGTAGCCTATATACAGTTCGTGTTTGCCATAGTCATGTGATCATGCCTTCCATGGTAATTCCATGGCAACATGCATACATTTCAGCTTTCGCTGCATAACGTTTAATTTTGTCACTAAGTGCTTGTTATGTAGTTAATAAGGACAATCGAATACGTAATTTGATACTTTTTGAGATGGAAATACTAGCTTGGGCGCGGCTGGACACCTTTTTCATGTTACTGGTCTGAAAGGAAAATATCTTTATGTAACGTTTCCAGCATTTTTTTTATGGAATATGATGCGGAAGAGTGTGAAATCGAGACTTTTGTACTGCAACTTGATATCATGTTTAGAGCCTTTTTGCCAAATAGTAACAATATTCCTCGATTAAATCTTTATAGATGCAATGTAGGTATTACATGTCCAAATTGCGCAAGCATAATGGGGTGAGGATATTTCCGCAAATTCTTTTGTGCATCCGATTTTGTTTAACGTCAAATCCAGGCAAAAATCATCCAGAGAATCGGCGATATTGAAGTATGAGATCAAAGAGAACATCTTTGTAAAGCATTCTTGTGTGACTAGAAGGAGAGTACAATGAATCTGCATTAATTAAACGGCTGATGGTACTCCATGTATCATAGCTCCATGGTCAAATGGACAGGACGGAAAGAGGGTGCCGAAAGGCTGTACATGGAACATTTTTCTCGCAAAATTTATCAGTGACCGTGGTGATGAGAAGCCGTGTTCATAATGTACTCGCACACTTCCTCCAACGAAGTAAAGCACCATGACATTCACCTGTATTTTGTTTAAGTGGATGGAATGCACTCTGAATGTATTAGTTGTTAGCCGTCGGACACATCTAGGACAAGTTTCAGAGAAACCATTAGTGACAAATTGCTTGAAGGAGATGAAAAAACCTGCACCCAAAACGAAAATAGTATATGATAATATGAGAGTATGTTCACACATTCCAATGTCCTTATTTCAAAGAGTTAGAACAAGAACATGCGAGTGAGAAGAAGCAGGCAAAATGCAGCCAAACCTGTCTCCCCAGACTCCCCTTCTTTAAATACGACCCGATCTGAATCTATTAACACTCTCACCATACTCAGTGCCATATGGTCACTTAGTGCACTTACACATGTGTACCAAAAGTAGTGAGAGGGTAAAGAACAGTTTGCCTGTCATGGCACCTGTTTCACCGTGATCATTTTGTCTCTTATCCTTGGATGGGCTTTATAGAGTAACGAAGTGTGACGTCATATGAGCACATCGTCAAGACAACTGGTTCTAAACGATGCGTTTAGAGCAAGCAACGGTAGTCACAGCGGGGATTGTGAATGCCCGACACTAGCCCGCTAGACAATGATCGGACCGGTAAATCTTTCCCTTGAGGGATGTCGTTTAGAACCAAAGACCTGCATAACAATGGGTATTACCATGATGACAACACCACTTCAGTATTTTGTAGACACGTGTGCATCTTTTGGGGTTTCTACGAACTAATCCGCTGATCATGCATTGAACCTTTCAACTGCTGTTTTATGTGATGTGTGTGTATACGTGTGCATCAATGGCTCATAAGGATTTAATATTAAAACAATCTATAGAAAACTGAAAGCCTTACGCAATGGTGAATAAGAAATTCCACCTCATATTTCAAGGATTGGGCATATTGAAAGTTAAGCAATACGGGGCATGTTATCATGGCAGAACTGTTTTGACACAGCTACAGTTCACTATCTTGGTTTTATTTGAACGTCTTCGTCATTTTTTAGATAAATCACCTGAAATCAAACAAGAATAGGACCTGTGATACTGGCTGGACGGTTTTGTCATCATTATGGGTACCGGAACCATACTGAGGTTATCATACTCCCGTTATTTGTTTTGAACAAACTTCTTAAAAAGGGTTGGAAAGGAAGGTGTAAAACCTTTTGAAGTCACGATGTGAACCATATCTATAACATAAAAGTTGTGTTTCCATTTAGCATAGCTTGGGGGCATCATACGGGTAAAGCAACAGACAATGCTGCACGGGACATTAACAGCGTGGAAAATAACTGACGTTCTTTACGTTAGGGGGTTTTCTGCGTATGAGGATGATAACAAAGGAATAAAAAGATATAAAAAAAGAGGCAGTCAGAAATAACCATTGTTGCAAAGATGATTACATTTTACGTAGACAACGCAGGAATTTCTTATATTCTCATTGTTTGGATGGCTCAACAAATTCTATTTCTGTCATTGGATTGGGTCTCCAATGAATAAACTCCACGCAGAATATTCGCAGAACAGAGAGGTAAGGGACATCAGACTACCACAACGTGACGTCACGTAATGGCTGCAGACGGGCAGACGTCTCTGTAGACATGGAAGGAGAAATCCCCCTCAGCATAAAATCGCCCCACGTCCCGAGCCATCGCAACCATCGACATCATCCAGCCCGCGGACCCTAGAGTCCCTTTATACAGTATAAAGGGACTCTAGCGGACCCCGTACGCGTGCGCCCTCTCCCGGGGGCAGGAGAGCAATGTGAACAGTTGAAGTAATGAACACAACGCAAAGCGTGCGCCCCGTCACCTGTTCAGGCGTTCAGAGTCAGTTAGGCGCGATTGAGACAGAGCATCGTCATTACAATTCAACCAACTCACCCGCAGGCTCGACACAGGTCTTTCATTTTGTCAATTACGTCAGCCGACAAGGAACTAATATAACATGTATGATCATAGCACTGAATGGCTAAACTATATAGAGTGGGAGAAGGTACGAAACTATTGGTGCGTCGTGGCCTTTAATACCCCCCCCCCCCCAGAAAAAAAACATTAACTCTTTAGATACCGTGCACTTGTACACTTCTTCACAAGAATGCACACAAATCCTATTGAACAGCATTCTATGTAATACAGGAAGAAGAAACTTTTTTTACGCGAGACCTGCTAGAGACGTAAAGAGCATTCGTTTAGGGATGTACTATAAATGGCATCCAAACTGTATCATTTGATACGTTTAATATTGTGTAAACATAGCCAATGCCATGTCAATGCTCAGTTTAGTTATAACTGGTTAACTGGAACACATAATGCTTTGAGACTGTCTGGGCATCATACAACTTGCATGGGTTTAACCCCTTAAAGACAGCCCGTCCCTTTTTCAGATCGCCACGAAACAACCGAAACATTAACAAAACATATAGAGAAATGTTAGCAAGCTGTATATTCATAATTTGAAACTGATACGTGGTGTAAAATTCAAATAATGCACGTAAACAACGTCTGATTAATAGTCTTTACCTCAGGCTCTTCGCAGTTTGTGTTGAAATATCTGCTTTATTGATTAATCTGTTTATTAAATTATAAAACGCATTATGAAAAAAATTGTTCTATAGAAGGAATCATCTCCAAAGTTTGGTAATTAATCATAAAATTAGGATTTCACACAAGCATAATAACCACATAGATACTGTAACAAAGACTAATACTAATAGTACGAAAAAAGTCGGTTTGAAAATTTAACGGCTGAATTTTTTACATATGCAGAAAGCTTCAACATGCCATATTCTTAGAAATGGTCTTGAATCACACTTTCTTCAATTTACGATCGTGATAGACGATTTCAAATTTTAAGCTTGCAAAAGGGACGGACAATCTTTAATGAATGCTGCTATGGGAGGTATGTTCACTACTAGTTGACAACAACACACATAGCACACACAGAGTTAAAGACTACTAGATAATTTGTTTCACACAATCATTCTGGTATTCAGAAAATAAACCACCCTCACTGAAGATATGTCAGTAAAAATAATGAACGCATGACATAATTCGAGACAAAATGATACTATAATTCACTGGAGCAATAATAATCTTTTCTCAGCTCGTCACACCCACGCAACACACTCGAGTAATCCACATTCTATCCTGAGTGAAAAGACATTTCGTCGATAACCGATGGAAAGCTGATTTCGTGAATCAAATAAAAGACATAGTTAAAGAACAATGACCCTGAGATAACGAAAATGTTGCGGAAAAGAGTTGATATGAAAGATTGTATATCGTCATGAGGGACAGCTGAATAGGGTTGAGATGTTTGAAGATAGGCTCGTTTATGAGATGGCGCATGTGGGCCTGACCATACACGATGCGTCACGTCATTTCGTCAATACATTAATCTTAATAGACACGAATGAGTAAGTCTATATTGGAGTCATGATTTACGTTAATGCGTCAGTACATGAATCCCAGGTAAAATGATGAGCTAGTCCAGACAGAAGGTGGATGATTTACATGAATGCGCCAATACATCAATTCCATTGAAAACGAATGAGTCAGTCTATACATGAGAGTCCTATGATTTACGTCAATGCGTCAATACTTTAGTATCAAAGTAAATTGATGAGTCACTCCACTAAGGAGACGGAAGATGTGCGTCAATCTACCTCGTCAGTGCGTCAATACATAAATATTAGAATAGATTGATGAGTCCGTCCATATAGAAGGTGGACAATTTCGTCAATGCGTCAACACATCAGTCATTCCAAAGTAGAGGCATAATAATAATTCACGTCAATATTTCCGTTTTTTTTAATACATTTGACATGACGCGAATGCTGCGTGGCTTACTCTTCAGTTTCAAACGACCCGGTTCGATGTTTAGAATCCGGCGAAACATTGACCCGTCAAGTCTATCACACGCCATTTTATGTTTATTATATATGACATGTGATTCAATGGACACAGCATAGTCACACTGGCCGCAGAACAAAATTAACTGGGTTGGTTTTATCAACAGCAGCTAAGTTCCAGTAATCACGACAACATTCATCACTCATGTATCACTTAATGCAACTGAATAATGATTAAGTCACACTAACACAGTTATGACAGTTCTTCACTTTCTATATTGATATCTGACGGTACGTATTTAAAAAAAAACATGGGAAAGCGAACAATATATATACAGCAGATACATTAATATTGATTGTAAAAACAGAGGTACCCGTACTTTGACAGTAATAAGTAGAACAGAACAACATGACGTTCAAATGTGAAACGGAATTGCCCTATAGGCATATGGAGGTACCACGAAAATAAAGATGAACATTTGTGGATCTACAAACTGCATTTTATATATCCATGGTGACAGTATAACGAAAGTAGCATACGCGCGCGTATGGGTAGAGAACTCGCGCGCGCTGTGATGATCATTTGGTGCTTACTTCCGAGATAGGATACCACCTTCGACGCTGCATCGACCCCCTCGCCTCCTCTCGCTCAGCTCAAGCCAACTTGACTCTCATCTCCCGCACCCTCGAAAGCCGCTCGTGGTCCCAGGCGGTGAAATCCACGCTGGGTCTCCACCGGTACGTCTCAGTCGCATTACGTCCCTGCTAATTAGCGGTCGGCGAGGCAGAACGAACACACACACACCTAGTGACGCACTGTGCGGTGGAATGTAACCTTGGCCAGCCACTTTCTCGACTGGAGAGCAGTGCTTGTTTTCTCTTTCGTGCTTCACAACAAACTCGTTATCACATTGACAATGACATCATCAAATACTCATGTTGGATTGGATTATTCATGTTTTCATTCGATCGAAATGTCGGTAAAACCGTGAGACTGACTTCTCATGAGTTCATGCAGGATAACAGCGTGAGTGAAGGATCGCCTTGCCTATCTGCATCTTAGTGAGCACCTCAAGGTAAGACGCTAATTTACCGCTTTATTTGCCTGTTTCTCAAAACAGTCATGTCATCATGACCACAGAAGTTCTGAAAACAAGGCGTAGGCCTATGCTAACAAACGAGATTTGCAATCTGTAATCCAGGTTCAAATCAGGTTCAAATTGTTAACCTGCCTGCTCTGGGTCCCGAACGTTAGATTTAGGTTAAGGATGATGCCTATGTAGTTTTTCGTTTCAGTGGGGATAGGCTTAAGCACGATAATAATCGACGAGCCATAACCAATCGCACATCTCACGGGTAGATTGAACATGGCACGTGAACATATCGATCCTGACTTTAACCTGGATTACCAAATCATGATTCTATATCGTTACCATACGTGCCTGCTGCCATGACTTCTGTCGTTAGTATAGCATGATCTGTCGAGAGGGATATCTGAGGGTTCTCTCATTAGTCTCCAGGGAAGTTTTCTTATTGGGAGATGATAGTGTCTATGATCCGTGACCTCAATTCCCACAATCACCTCATCATCGTTCTTCGAGAGGAGTTTCAGCAGATGACATTTTGTTAACGAGATATTGTTATATATTTTCCTACTCTCGTAAGATCCGGAGATGGTCAGTCTCCGTCACATCTTGTGGTTAAATCTCTCAGTATCAAGGCATAAGAAGGATATTTGGTCTGTTCATGCCTCCGTGCTCACTGTAGTTCGAGGATCAAAGGTATCTCCTTCAGCCTCTGTGACGCGATGGCACCTCTCAGCTCATGTTTGTTTTTTGTCCCGATATTGCAACGGACAGTATCACCCTTTCCCCTTAACATACATTAATTTTCTTTGCCTATACAAATTACAGTAGTGGTATTGTCGAATATCGAAAAGTAGTGGAAAAGGATTCCAAAAATGTAAGCGAATTAGCAGGATGAAGATTTTTCATCTTGACACCGCATGTGAAATTTTGCGCAATATCTTGAAACGTATATGGAAATATGTCTGTGTTCCTTTACAATAACGTAGTTTTTAGAATGTCGATTAAATGTCAATGCAACATAGAGACAAGATGTAGTAAAACTGTTATTGTGTATGTGTTTTATACAAGCGAATGTAAGATGATTAGTTGCTTTCACTTTTTTGTTAACAAATACTATTTCAGTAAGCCCAGTACGAGGTTCGTCAACCTATATGGACCACTGGTGTCATTTTGCTCAAATACTACACACATATCCCACAGAGCAACATAATATTGGCTAGCACTCAAATAGTACAACTCTGGTACATTGTCATCACATCTGAGAAACCTGGAAACAGATTGTTGACAATTTGAGGGATATCAGACCAAGCTATAAACGATAAAAACGAGCTGTAGTGCTTCAATGGGTTTGACATTTTTAATTCCACTATACAGCTGTTCCATAGACAGATAACATTATGTGGATGCATTATAACTTGCAACTCTGTGACGTGTTTTAAAGATAAATGATAGCGGTTTTGTTTCACTACTATATTACAGAGCTGTGAAGAAATCGATTCAAAATGATAAATCGTCGGTGTTTTCATGATCTTAAAGCATGAACATTACGGACCGTAATCACGAAAGTTTTGTGGTCGTATCTTTTTCAGGATATTTGTCGGGTGACAGAAGGAAAGGAAAAAGTGAAAAGAGAATAGATTGATTTTAATTTGTTTGATGAACACTTACATTGGACTGTTCTTAGGATGACTTAACGACTTTTAAACCAACAACGAATGAGACGAAATGGAATTAGCTTTCAACAGCTGCTCGTGCGTTATTTAAAACATTATCGTAATCGAGACTGTTTTAGTGCAGCTTAAATCTGTCATCCTCATTAAAATGTTAATTACGCACTCCCATATATTACGTAAATAACTTTTGATAACTCATCAATCAAAGTTGATTTATGAAATATTCAGAAAATAATATCCTCAATTGAATTGCAAAACACACAGACTCCGCAACTGCTTTCACCATTATGTTAGTGATATTTCAAATGAATATCATGGTCACTAGACATGAAATCTACCGTTTTTTGTAATGACGGTAACATCCATGATTATTTAAAGTTCTACATAGCTCTAAAAGTTCATTTAATGTTTTCACATGTTGTTCTATTTATACTTTTATCCACATACGACGACGACTCATTGTCGTCATTAAATTGCAAAGTATTATTCAATTCAGCTATGGCTGCCAACAACCCACGTAAAAAAAACCTTTATTGAATTAAATCGAAGTGAAACCATGATGCCATATATAACATGCTGTTATCAGGTTTGTTTTCTCTTTGTTATTTGCACTTTGTACTGGCATGGAATGTGAGAAGAATTCTTAAAAGGAAATGTAGCACTTCTACTGCGCATAAATACAACTGCGTAAATACCACGAAAAATAAAGGACGATACCATTTACGTATTTTCTCGACAATAAGGGATCCTAAATTTTACTTTGAATACTATCATTTTGACTTTTTCATTTCAAAATGATTTTTTAACGGCGCGTCCGTATAGCAAAGTACATGAACATAGTAATACTGCGGGCTTCATTTGTGAAATCACAATCAAACTGCCTCATTCAGAATAATATCCATTACATAATAATATTCCACTAAGGGGTGATGATTATGTAGGCAACAGGAAGATAATTTTTAATTCTAAAGTTTATTTATATTTGAAAAATGGAGCTGGCGCCTGATCTACATAGGAGTCGTACGTTTTTCATGCATCATTTGAATTTTAATTGCGTTATGTTTTTTTTCTCACATAAAGAGCCTATGCGTTGTTCTTCTTTTTTATGCACCAGTTTACATAATTGTTATTTGCCTGCAACATGGATAAACTACCTTTAACGTGATCATGAAGTTTTATGCACGAAAGTCTTTGATCGCACAGCATGGGGCCTCCTCTTGTGTGTGCGTATTAATCAAATGCCTAAATCAATTTCCTTCACCGCCGCGTCGAGAGCAAGAGGTCTTGAGAGTTTCGATTCCTCTCTTAATATCATCTTGGCAAGATTTGTTTCAATGAGAATGCTAGTAGAGGGAAGAAGTTGTCACGTTTGTTGGTAAAATGTTGGTGATAAAAAGTAACCCAGAAACGACATAATTCGTAAGTAGACATTATCAAGCATGATAAATACATTATACCAGTAGGTCCATATTAGGGGCAGCCGCGGGAGGAGGGGAGTCGGCCTGGGGTGGGGGGGGGGGGGGGGGTGGAAGGAATGAGAGCGATGGTTTGTGGATCGGCCTTGGTTGGGGGTGGACATGGTGGAGGAGGGGTGAGAGCGGGGGTGAGGGGGGAAGGGGTCTGTCGCTCTAAATTAACTGACGGAGGCTGGTTGGTAAAGTACGGGCGGCAATGTTTTTGTTTGTTCACCAAGTCGGGACCAGGCATCACAATTGTGTAATTTGGAGCTATAACTCGTTTATATTTTAATACAAGGTTAATGTTATGTTCACGGCGGCGATGACAGCTCCCTGCTTGTCCGAAACGAAGTGTGCCGTGGGGTTTTGGTGTCTAAGTCTTGTTACGGCTTGTTACGTCCTGACGCATTTGGTTATTTTCACCCCATTATAACGCTTTATTACATAATATGCTAGAGATAAGTTGTTGCTAGTCGGACAAACCTCAGGCAAGCTTTGGGGTTACCATTAGTAAGGTATTGTTTGAACGACGCGGTTGAAATGTGAATATCTAACGAAGATGTTATATTAGTTTATACACCTTATGTAGGTCATGAAGATGACATATTGACAATGGTGCAGTGAAACGGACAAGAGATGGAATCGTGTTTTTTATGTGTCATGGCGCAGAGTCAAAGAGAATGAATATTTCATCTCAGGCGCGTGTTGGAAACAGCTGATGCAGCCATGCCTAGCTGGTGACCAGCTACGTGACCATGGTGACGAACTGATACTGGGACACATGGCCCTAATATCATTATTCATAATGTACCCCGGGAGGGTATCAAAAGACCCCACCCACGCTGACGGCAAACCGCTCGCGGTAAGCGTCAACGGCAAACCGCTATTGTGTGAACGTATACCGCACCAGGCAGGAAGCATGCTTTCCCCCATCCCGACCTCCCCCGAGGTGGACGTGGATAGGAAAGGCGCAGGAGGTTACCTACCTCGGGGTCAAACACGAGTTTGTGTAAGTCCCTGAACATCAAAGTAACCGCTTCTTCATTACGAGGTGCCAATGTTGTCACTCACGACAAATCAACATAGATTATCTATACATTACGTTATAAGATCGTGCTATATATGATTGTAGACGTATGAACGTAAACGTTAAGAATAACATATTTATAAGATTTGAAGTCAAGAAAGCAGATTACAGCTTGCAACTCGTTTCGTGTTGCTGCTACATTTCGCATTAGAAATACACATAAATCCTCTCCATATTGTAGATCTGCAGCTTGTTTGGTACAGAGGATAATGAATCATGCCTTTACAATTAATTGCTTTTGTTCTATACGAGAACGAAGCTCATATAACGAGTTGAATGTAAAATCAGTTCGATGCAGATTATTTTGACAAATAATCAGAAAATTGTCAATTCATCATGCAAATGGGAACCATCAAACGTGGATGTTTACAAAAGCAACTCCCTTTATTCTATAAAGTTGCACGCGAGAAACTTTCAGATTAGTCCGCATACATCATATTTCACGGAATTGCCATTGAATGAACAGTAGCCCAAGTCGAAGGCGCACAAGCAAAATAGCCATATTCTAGGACTAATAATCATGGTAGTGGGAATTTTCAACTTTCAACGTTCATCAATCTGTTTCTCGTATATTTGTGTTACTTAAAGTCACAACAAATTACAGTTTTTAAGACTATTTTTTTTTTATTATACCAAATATATTCGATACGTTAAAAGCAACGAGATGTGATTGAGCATAAAGCGGCAAACTTAACACATAACAATCATTTTGCCCTGAGACCTGTACATGATTGCCCTAAACGAGAATCGAGTGCTGAGATATTCATGACAACGCCGGAAATGTGAACGCCTACACGCTTCCCAGTGTTTTAGCCTGTAATATATGGCAGGCGCATCAATCAACGTCATCATATTCAGTGTTACTTTCTGCACGTTGTGCGTCGGTGAAGGTTACACATGAGTGCTACATCTATTCAATAAAACATGTCCGTCCCTAAGGTAGCATATTAAACCATGGCCACTTCATTAGTATTTCCAGCCGATTAGCTTGCCACGCTGTGTCACCCCTAGTCCTTTCAAATAGATGTGTGGTGTCTTCGAGCTTGCTGCTTGGATGCATATAGTCTGACTTCCACGCTGCTAGGCATATTCTTTTCGATAAGCAGGTCTATAGCTGCAATAGACTATTGGTAGTCAGGTTCAATTTCTTCTCCAAGATTCGGAACAGAGAAAGAAAGAGGAGAGTGTCAAGGTGACTAGCGTCATAAGCTTTTTTTTTTGTCATTTTGGATAGAAATGTCTAAAAGCCTGAAAACCAGGCTAAGATGTATGCGGTATCCGTGTGAATTATTTTGTGAATAATTCGTTACGCCCATTGAATACTGTATTATGATCATGAAGGAAGAAATAAATGTTTTATATTGAATTGAATTGAAAAACGCTCCTCTTTAATCTTTAGTGAGAAAATACCGCGGAAATCACAATCATTACTTAGCATTGATAACTATGTATGTATTTTATTGTTTTACAATATGTATTGTTTATACAAACAGTGGATACGATGTTATCAGAAGAAGAAGGTGAAGGTGCTCGCCATTAACTCAACTTCGGGATGGCGCCTGATGATTGATAGATTGATGAGCATAATTTGTATTGGTATTATTTCAGGGCTGTTATTGGAAAGCAGAACCTGGGCTGGGACTGACACTACCCAGTATAAAGGAAATTCCAATAAATGATAAATTATATTGATAAATGATTTTCAGGACACTCTTCTGCATTGGGTGTGAATTGTATTTCACATAATATGACAACGTATTTTAATAGTTGCGCGTACATTTATATGCAAAAAATATAATCTGTCACATCCTCAGGACTATAAATCAGATACTCGATTAATCGCAATTACACAAGATCTAGCACGATTTAGGAAGAGACCATCGTATACGGCACGATTGTCTACGAGTTTGCTGTTGTAAGGGCCTACGATCATGACTGGGAAACGCGATGTCTCCTTCCACAAATCGCAGGGTCGTAGGACTGATCGTGTCATCTGCGGTGGTTTTATGAGGTAGGAGTGGTACAGATTACGGGAACCATCACCATGACAGAGTTGTATTGCCACGACCACAAGACCCATTGATTCCATAATCACATGAATGAATCAGCACACATATGATAAAGTCGTTTACAATCAAACAAGGCCTGGACCCCAGATAACGGCAGGACGGAGCTCGTATTCTTTACCATAACTGACCCGTCCGATGTTGCGATCGGTTAATTCCAAGTTATCACTCTATTCAGTAATAGAATGCCCCCCAACCATGCCAACGCCCAGGAAATTACATTTGTCCAGGGGCCGTGTTAGGGTGGGGATTGAATATTTGAATACATTACCCCCCCCCCCCCCCCCCCCCCGTGAACCACCATGGAAGCTCCTCGAATATCTGAGCCAATGGATCCAGCATAGGTTGTATGCTGTGGGCTGCTGCTTCGTCCTCTTTGCAGTCACAAACATTTCATTGAGGCCACCATGGACTCTCCTGTTAAGAGAGGACAGTTCACATGATATATATATTGTTGGGTAAAAAATGTGTCATTGTAATAGATGAGAAACATGGCTCCATACGGACGTAACACCTCGAGGTGACATGACATTTTTGTGGAAAAAAAAATTGAGAATCAACAGAAAAGTTTGTAAATTGTCGCTGCCTTCTCTGCAAACTTTCCACCAATATCCCGCGTCGTCTGCTGCCTTCGGCGTCCAATCATGCGTGTGCGCATACCGGGCTACAATAATATGATTTCGCCATGGTGACATGTTTCTTGTCATAAGATACATGTGGATGTAATAACTCGGGTAGACATGGCGGACGACAGGGTGCTGACGGCTGGAAGTAACGGGCCAGTTCAGGCGTGGCTTTTGATGAAAGTCAGGGGCCGAGTTTTCTCGTCGGGGATGTTTGATGTGACGGGAAAGTATGATGGGGGAGTGCTTTGACCTGATGGAGTTTGGAGGGGTGAGGGGAAGTGGAAAAGGGTCATGCTTGATCACAATCAGAACTAATAGTGGGGCTGCCGGGGTGAGGACGGGGGGGGGGGGGGGGTACGGGGCGGATGTCTGTTCTTCTGAAAGCGAACGTACTGTGCGAAAAAAAACTGTTTAGGTAAATGTTCTGAGCTTGTTGATGGTGTGTGTCAAACTGAGGACCTTGGAAATGGCGTCTGAGGGTGCGTAGCAACAGTGGCGCCCTCAGACAGAGTCGCATTGGTCATATTGGTCTGCCATCACACCGGGGAAACATTCTTCGTGGTAAGCAGGGGATACGGCTTACTTTGCAGAGAAATGGGAAGAGAAAGTGGGTAGTATGACAATGAATGAGAGAGGAGAGGGAGTGGGGAAGAGAGAAAGAGGTGAAGTGGGGGAGGAGAGAGAGAGGGAGTGTGTGTGTGTGTGTGTGTGTGTGTGTGTGTGTGTTTGTTTGCAGGAGAGTGATATAAATATATATATATATATATATATATATAGAGAGAGAGAGAGAGAGAGAGAGAGAGAGAGAGAGAGAGAGGGAGGGATGTTGTATGATGAAAACACCATCCATTACATAAATATCAATTTTGTTGGGGGAAATGCGACATGGCACACACCAGGGGATGAGACGTACGAGCTAGCCACTCTGCCTCGCAGGGCGCGCAACAAGTTAAATAGCGTTAAATGTGGGTTCATGCAAGGTTCACTCGCCAATGGCGAGCAGTGTTCACTCACCACTACACCAGTGCTACAAGATGCATCGCTCTATTTGGCATTCAATTATCTTTATTGACTGAAATTAGAACCGTTATCACTTAATGGATCACTTAATACGAGGAAAAATGGATCTGCATGATTTTGTTTTGAAAGTTTTACTTTATTGCCATGTATTGCGTACGTATGTGGGTGTGCAAATAGCAATATTACCCCCCCCCCCCCCGCCCTCCCTGGCTACTGTTCCAATATCACAGCTGTTATATTTGATAATGCATGCTGGGATAACAGGTATGGTTGGAGTACTCGGCACCCTTGTAACAACATCATGATGACACGTGGAGGTAGGCCGCCGAGTCGTAGTGATGCACTTCACAGATCATCGGAAATATCACCAGGACAAAATAATCGTCTTCATTTTTTCCCAAAAAGTCTTCATTTTACACCTTAAATATCACCACATACCTCTATTTCAAGCCAGAAGCTATTGACTAGAGGACATCGCCTGCTTTGTCGACCACAATTTGTCCGCCACCCTTTGGCCCAAAAAGCGTGTTAAGCGATCCGGCACGATCCCGAGGGTCAGGTTTCCACGGACATTATGCATGTTCATGGGCAGTATCGGGCCACTCATAGCATGGTCATTGTCGGCTGGGAGATGGAGTGACAGAGAGATAGACAGATAGATAGACAGGTGGAGAGAAATGGAATGGAGGGAGGGAAATACTGAGAGAAGGGGGTAACGTGAGTAAGATTTTATGAAAAAAAAGCGGAGGAAGTAAACAAAATAAATGTATGGACGAGATGAAAATAGAATGGCGAGAGAGAGAGACGGACCGACGGACAGAGAGCGAAAGAGGGAAAGATAATGTGAAATAGAGAGAGAGAGAGAGAGAGAGAGAGAGAGAGAAACCGAACGAATAGGATAGAGAGGGATGGAGGAGGGAAACGCGAGAACAGCGGGCAATCGTGATAGCTTGTTGGCCGAAGCAATCGAGAATCTTGAATAAATAAATGCTGAATAAATGAACCCGTCATGCTTTCTGTTTTGGGAGCACACTCAGAATGCTTAGTGATGACGTTCGATGGATGGATCGGATGACAAGTATACTAAGGAGAAGGAGGGAGGACAAAGCGTGGCGTGAAAGTATAAGAGATAAGAATGTAAACACAGAAAGAGAGTTATAGTCAGAGAAAGCCAGAAAGAAATACAGAAACATAATTTTATATACTTATATAAATAATTATATTATACTCGGTATAGAGAGAGAAAGACACAGAGAACAGACAGAGACAGAAACAACGAGATACGCAGACATGGTGGCAGAGAGAAAGAGAGAGAGAGAGATGATAGAGAGGCAGGACGGCGATATATGAGAGATATGTGGACTTTTCTCGGTGATCACAGTGATTACCATCTGCAATGGAAGTCGGTCATCACACGCTTTTGTTTTTCGAGGCGGTATTGGTACCAGAGCACAGCGAGCAAGCGAGATGTGAGTTCATGACGAGAGCGCGGAAAGCGGCCCGCGCATAAATCTAGGCAGCTGTTTATCCTCAAGATGAAAATGTATGCTTCGATCTAGGCTTCTGTTTCTAATGAATAATCATTTAAAAGAAGAAATCCTACCGGCCATCTTAAACAGCTCTTCCCAAAGCTCCCACACTCTCTCATGAGTGATAGCACGGATCCAACGAGCACTCATGCTTAAAGGAATACTTTTAGCTCACTACAATCTTCAACACATTGCAGAGATCTCAAGATATGACTGCAAATATGCAGTGTACTGATGTACTTAAAGGAATAGTTCATCCTGAAATTATGTTTGTTTCAATAAAAGCAGACACATGAAAGAACATATACGTGAAGGTTTGACGAAAATCGCTCAAAGGACAAGAAAGGTATTAGAGTTTAAAGTTAATATGATTTTGTAACGTCACGTGCAAAGATCGCTCCTATATGTTGTGTACAACATAATTCAATATATTGCTCTTTTTCTGTTTTTGACAACGGAATGATTTTTTTCATGTATTTGTGTAAAAACATATTGATAACGAGGTATCAAATGCATAGCTAAAAGGAAACATAAATTTTTGAGAAAATGCACATTTTCGAAAAAGATTGTACACAACATATTGGAGAGCACCTCGCACGTGACGTCACAAGATCAAAACTTTAACTTTAAGATCATATCTTTCGTACACTTTGACCGATCTTCATCAAACTTTCACTAATATGTTTCTTTTATGTGTCACATTTTATTGAAACCAAAGCAATTTTAGGGTGAACTATTCCTTCAAAATTAATAAGTGAAAAATATTTTTCACAAAAAAGGTCAGGTTTTTAGGATCTAAAAAACAAAAACAAATATGCTACTTGTAAACATTAGTTACTGACATGTGCAAAGCTCCAACAAGCTTTTGGGTTGTCATTCATGTCAGTTGTGACGGGTGTAAAACAAATATGTCAGGAATCTTAATGATACCTTATCATGTGAAATCATACAAGTGTCATATCCTATCACGAGGCAATTAGTGAGTGCCACAATTCTCTATCCTGAGCTTAATCTTTATATGGAATCAATAAGATATAAACATATATTGTGAGAAAGATGCCCCAATACTAATAATTTACGGCAATCCTGCTACGGACTTATGTATGTCAGTATGCGATAACCGCTCACATGACTGACCAAAGCTAGCTGTAATCTATGAGGCGAAGCGAGCCTGTGGACATGCCCAAGACGCCCTTTTCCTCGCAGGAAGCTCTCAGTGCTTGAGTTAGCACCTTGGGACATGGATGGTAGGGTAAACACACACGTATTCGTGCCGCTGCGTTTCTATCTTAGAAAGAAACAAGACGGAAATAAGTTGGCCTTGCCGACAAAGACGGGGCTAGTCATGCGAGAAGGTAGCTGTCACGGTGACCGACATCGGGCCGTAATCACATCGCCATCGTTGCACGGGCTGTCATTCAGGGATTCGATCGCCTCATCAACAAGAGGGCGTCGCTTGGGGGTAGGGGTGGTAATGAAGACAACCCCCTCTCACCCTCGCCCACCTTTCCCGGGATCCCAATCATGCCCGCCTATTTCCATCAACCGAATTAACACATGATTTGATTTTAATATGTCGGCATTTTCGATCCATTATTGTTTCTCGGTCTATTTCGATCAGTATTCTTTTTTTTCACGCTTCCCTGTGTATGCTGCTGGATTATTGGTTTGGGTTGAAATGTGAAAGAATAAAATAAATATTCACACTCACACATACACACACGCACACACACACACACACATTATACACACATACACATTATACACACATACACATTATTATGCTCACACCGACACACATAACCACTCATACACAGCTACTCTTAACAAAACGATGCATACACCATTGCGTCACGTCTACCTGGGTGTTTCAATCGGACATCCAGATTTCACGTCACAGTTACATTCGGGTCGGTGTTATCAATGTCTTGTGTGAAATGCTGTGAGAGTAACATATCTGTTCACAGTGACTGAGGCTATTAATGAATGTTCAAGTATACGATTTTTAAGTGTTTATGTAATGAAGTCTAATTGTTCTGTCATTTAAGCTAACATTCTGATTTGTATTTAAATGATTGATTGTGATTTGTTCATGTTTTTTTAAATGCTCTAAAAATACATAAATATCTGCCGTTTACAATGCTTTTCTGTCCGTGATCGTAAGTCTAGAGTAAGTAGTGAGACCCGAAATAAGCAGATTGCCATGTCCGATTCTGGTTTATTGTCTTGACACCAGGAAGGAATCATCTAAAAACAATAATATCATACATACATACATTTATATAAACACAACAAAATTGTAACCCCCCCCCCCCTCAGCAAAATAGCATAAATTTTATCGAAGAGGATTTGAGCAACGAAACTTAGCGGGATTGTTCTTTAACTTATTGACTACCCCGTGTGAATATCACAATATTCCACACGGTCATGCACGAGTGCGCACACATCAAAGGCAAAATTGTCACTTTTCAAAAGTAAAAAGAGTCAGTTTTTTGGGCGTGTAAAAGAAGACTTTGGTGAATCCTGTTTCTGGTGCACGTCAAAATTCTGTTTGGTCATCCATTGTTTGCTCCTTTCACACCTATTTTGACACTTTTCTCGCTTTTTCACGGTTGACTGAGCACAATTTTAGGTGGAAAATTGCTATGTTGAACCCTTCCAATATTACACCACTCACGCACTTGATTTAATCAATTAACATCAGATATAGTTAACAACATGTATCTTCATGTGCTGTGTGAACAGAACAGGAAGACGCCATGTCATGGTTGAGTGAGCACACTTTAAAGATGAAGCAAAAATTCCTGATATTAAATGCTATTGTGCCATAAATGCATATGTTTATTTACTAATAATTTGTTGACCTTAGCAGTGGGTGCGTATCATTGAATCCATTATCAACTCTCTCAAACCTTTTCTGATACTATGATCGATATTGCATGGTTGAGTGAACATGATATAAAAGAAACAATTGGGATGTTCAATTGCATGATAATATCATTCAGGTTTTCCGTAATTAAAAAACCTCTAAATAAACTTCGAACTGTATGAAAAATAACAAATCCAACATGTAAATATTGCATAAATTTTGGTGTTTACAACATATATTTTTGCTGTCTGTAGGAGTGCACTCCAGTAGTTGCAACATAATAACATTGTTTCTTTTGATCCATCACTGCCTGTTAACGCAAACACCATGTAAATTAAAACGTGAGATGTCAGTGACAATGCCATACAATGTGTGAGGAGGACATGACAGGGATAGAATTGCGCCTTAGATCCAAAATCCTTAATTAGTCTTTCTCTCAGCACAATTGATATTTGTTTTATCATTAAAATGTGAGTTTTTCAATCTTAATGGTGTATCTACTCAAGCGTGACATGATGAAAAATGTTTATTTCACAGACTGTCACACATATTGTGTTCACTCTACCATGGAATATTGGTCACAGTATCGGAAAGGGTTGAAGAGAGTTGTTAATGGATAGAATGATACACACACAAAGCTAATGTCAACAAATTATTGATAAATAAACATACGCATTTATGCCGCATTAGCATGAAATGTCAGGAATGTTGCTTCATCTTTAAAGTGTGCTCACTCAACCATGACAAGGCGTCTTCCTCGTCTGTTCACACAACACGTGATGATACATGTTGTTAACAATATCTGATGTTTATTAATTAAATCAAGTGCGTGGGTGGTGTAATATTGGAAGGGTTCAACATAGCAATTTCCCCCCTAAAATTATGCTCAGTTAACCGTGAAAAAGTGTGAAAAGTGTCAAAATAGGTGTGGAAGGGTCAGACAATGGATGATCAAACAACAGCAGAATTTTAACGTGCACCAGAAACAGGATTCACCAAATTTTTGGTTTACACACCCAAAAACTTACTCTTGTGACTTCTGAAAAGTGACAATTTTGCCTTTAATGCGTCCCCACTCGTGCCTGACTAAGTGTATTGATGTGATTTTCACACTAAAGTTAGTCACTGAGAGAAGATACAATCCCGCAAAGTTTCGTTGCTCAAAATTTCTTTGATAAAAAATTATGTTATTTTGCTCGGGGGGGGGGGGGGGGCGGCTTAATTTTTTGTTGTGTATATATATTCCATCAATATCGATACCATGAAGTATTTGAATTTTAAATCAATATTCTTTTTCAGTAATGGTGCACACTTTAAAACTTTCCAACACATACAGACGTCATAGATCCCTTGCATATCAGACCTCGAATAGCCTCGGCAGCCTGTCTGCTGATACGACCTTTAAGGCAGAAATTGGATTAGGTTTGGGGGTTGAAGTAGTTCAGCTAGGCGGTGTTTGATTTCTAAGATCGCATCTTAAATACGTGCGAGGCTTATAACATTACAAGATTAGCCAATACGCTATCGAATAAACATTGGGCATGGCTATCATCTGCTATCACCACACTCTGAAGGACAGATTTGGTTTCATCATCTACATCGAGAGAGCTAATAATTGAAAATGGCCACATCTTTATCACTTATTTGGCAGCAGGAGTGGTATTCTAACAACGAACTTAAGTTTGACGAATGCCTGTGTTGATTTTCAATAAAAACTATAAATATATATAAAAAAAAAAAAAAAGTTTGACGAATGTTTGGTCCCAAGTCCAGTTCGATCCCATACCTGGGATTGGCCTACAGGCACAGTTTTCGGAATAGTTTTACTTCAGTTTATTTCTGAAAACCATCTCAGGTTTGCTAATTTAACCCGTTGTGTGCCAGGCGAAATGGCCTCTATGGATTTGTGTGTATTACTTGTGAATAAATGTAGATGTGACAGACACACAAAGAGGTAAAAAGAGGACGAATTTCCGTACGATTGTTAAGTAATCTTGTAAAGAAACATATATGTGTGTTGTGTGTGTGTGTTCTGTGTGTTTGTGTGTGCTTGTGTGTGTGTGTGTGGTGTGTGTGTGTGTTTGTCGGTGTGTGTGTGTGTACGCGTATGTACGTATGCATGCTAGTGTAGGTATGTGATAGGAGAGTGGGGTGGGGAAGGGGGAGGTGATTCTTCACACTTGGTTCCGACAAAAAATGTTCGTCAATGGCGGCGCGACAAGATACATTTCTGGGTACACACGGTGCGCAAGGGCATTTTGACGAGTTCTTTTACGCGGAAAAACTTGGCAGGAAAAATTGATCAGAGTGTAATATCATAACACCTTGCGTAAGTTTGCCGTGCGTGCCGTATTGATTACATGTGCAGTGCATGCGCGATGCTGCTGGGCGCGTGGGCATATATTGTTGACCTTGAAATGCAACCCTGCTCAGGGAGCCAGTATAATGGAGCTAATCTTGAGACCTTGCCTCTAGAATAGATTTACCTGGTCGTTCTTGAATAGAGGACGCCTGTCGTGTCAGGTGGCAGCACCAGGGTACATATGAATGGATGGATGGTTATTTCATCACATGTGCACTTGTGCACTTGTTTTAACCAAATCCTTATTCAAAAGTGTACTATGAACAATATTCTATCACGAAGTAGTCTACTGATGTTTTTAAAGTGATATTTACGCCCTGATCCCTTTATAAAAATCAATTCGTCAATTAATACATTTTGCGCAGCTTCTCCACAGAACAATATGTAAGCACAATATTTTGAATTGAAGAAAAGGGAGAGGAGGCGGAACTTCTCTGCCGTCATCACCAACCTCGGGTTGTCGTTTGATCTCAATAATGATACTAATTTTAAGAAGATTCCTTCCTGGTGTCCAAATATCAAACGAGAACAGGATCCATGGTCATGGCAAAATAAGAGCTCTATTAAAAACGGCTCACATAGTCAGATAGTCTTTATTGCTAGTGCTACTTACGTTGAACGTGCAACGTCCGTTCCGGCTTCAACGTTATACTTCGTCGTATCCAATTTCCGAACTTTATATAGTATAACGTCCATTTTTGCTGGTGTTATTAATGTTTGTATGGCATTAGTAATGATTGAAGTTCGAGATGTGACAAACAAGACCGTTGAAATACCTCGTTTTAGTTATTACATCACCAGGACCCTCGCATAAATCCGCTGCCGAACAGAAAGGCTTCAAGCAAAACGCTCTGCCAGCCCTGGTAAGATTTATCGATGACATATCGATTAGTTTAATGACATGATTAGATATGGATAGGAAAGTGAACAGGACGCTTAAAAGTTTGATCAAACAGTGAATTCATTATTCACTTCGACTCTGATGTTACATGCACTTATGATACTTTTCTTAGCTCTTTCAACTATATTATTTTGTTTTCCCTCTCAAACTTTGTCTTCATGTGATTCAACCTTCCTCTCAATTCCTTTCCTTTGCCTATGATTGCTTCACGATACAAGTGCTGTATTTATTGTAATGTACATATTATACGTACATATTCATGAATTCATTTAATCTGTAATAAGCCATTTCAAATCAAATTAAGTCACATAACGATAATTCGGATGTAAAGTTGAATAGAAGTAGCATGCCTTCGTGTATTCATACCAAAACATGTGGGTGAGTAAGGATAAGGGCGTAGTCGTCCAACAGTGTAGCAAATGCTTGCAGCCCATTAGGCATACAATAGGCCCTATTGAACTACTGTACATGACTTTGTAATTTAAAGCAACAGTGCTTAAATTAAACAGTTTCTTAAAAGTGAAACTCATGCGCCTGCATACACTTAAGTCTCTCTCTCTCTCTCTCTCTCTCTCTCTCTCACACACACACACACACACACACACACACACACATACACATACACATGCACACACACACACAAATTATATTGAACCACTTGATTGAACACTTAGTCATGTGAGTAAACCATTTAAGATGTGGTTTGTACGAGTCGGTACCAAGTCTAAATTTATCCAAGCGGTGGATGAAGACGCGGCCACACGACGCTTAGTGCATGTACATCCTTGTAGCGCGCAATGTACTACGTCTCACCGGAAAACAGGAACAGTATCTTCACCAGATTAGATGAGAGAGGGGAAGATAAAATAGAAAGTGAAAATAAAGAAGGCTCAAGAATGTGTTTCGCAAATAGGATTAGTGCGTCTCGGAGTGCTCTACTGAACCCCATTGGCCCCTTTCCTAAGCCGTTCATAGGGCAGAGCGCTGCGTGGGGTTTCGGAGCGGAGGATAGGATGTCCTGATCGGGGGGAAGCGAGAACGACTTTATCGATTCTCAGATGCATTCTACGGCAGATGAGCTGTTTCTGCAAGTACGGCTGGCCATTAAAACCTTTACCTTACATTTCAGAGAGTGGACGGAGAGAGAAAGAGAGAGAGAGAGAAGGGGGGGGGGAGAGGCGGGGGAAAGGGGGTTGGTTAGAGAAAGGGATAGAGCGAGATTGTACGGCCGTCCATTAAAGTATTTACCTTACATTTCAAAGGATAGGGAGAGAGAGAGAGAGAGAAAGAGAAGGAAGGGGGAGTAGGGTGGGGTGTGTGTGTGTGTGTGTGTGTGTGTGTGTGTGTGTAAGTACAAGGTATGATGAGGTATCGAGATGAAAAGGGAGAGTATTATGAGAAAGATAAGGGGGAGGAGGGAGTGATGACGAGAGAGAGAGATGAAGAGTTTTGGGGGAGGGGAGCTAGGGTTGATGTGGAGTGTGACCATGGTTCATGGTCCGACAAAGACGGGAGGGAGTAGTTGAATATATACGCTTCACTGTACCTGTTAGTCTACTAACAACACTCAAAACGGATAAAGAAAATACAAAATGCAGTCAATGACAAATGTATTAGCCTGGTAGTGATGTCACTGCCCGGCAAGCAGTAGATACAGGTTTAACCCACCTCCTGATCTTCTTCTTGTTTTCTGAATAGATTGATTAATCAGTCATATTATTACTAGCGCTATCAGTAAAACACAGATTATATAAATAACACGAAAATGTCTAAGTGTTCTCTTTATTGTCATGTTGGTGGTCATGAAGTGTGTGCCGTTTCAACGTATATTAAGTGCGTATCTGGAGGTCAATGGTATCTGAACTGATGGTTAGAATTACTCTCTTCACTTTGATGACCTTTTTGCGAGATGAATATAGGAAGAGGAAATCAGAAACCGGGTTGAACGACCCCCTCACAGCTGGCAACTATAAAGCCCTCGGGCCCCCCGTCAGAACCCATCGACACGAAATTAATCACGGGGCCTCACTTAATAAAGCAAGATGGAACAGCCATTCCGGCAGCGAACTTGGAAAGAAGGACAATCATAACAAAGACCCCCTTCCTTCCTCTAGATGCACACTGTCTTTATTTTGAAAATAGAGAGTTTTTAAATTGCAACGACTGCGATCGTGACAGTGACATGGAATCTGCATCACTGTATGTCCTGTCAATTGTAATATCCAGGTGGATGCACCGTATTACGAACAGCTCCTAGTCACGGTCGTGGCAAAATAAAACTCTCTACATTGTATCAAATAGGTGGACATCCATTATATGTTAAGAGCAGCTGTCCATCACAATCAGTGTAATATATCTTGTGTTTTTAGTCTAAATGCTCCGATGACGCGTATCCATGGTGACTGTACTTTTATCGCCGCATCATCATGATCAATGTTTATACGTTTTTCTCCCATGTACTGTGCCAAATATTTACATATAGTTCATACAAACACATATGGCTACCTCTTGTGTACTAGGTAATACATGTAATACCATTAATACAGGGACAAACGTGTTTGGGTGATGATGCAACGAAGCTTGGTCGCAAGAGAGTTGCGCTTTACCGTGCTTTCTGGGGGGAATAATGGTTTGGTTAACGTCAGATTCGAGAGAGGATGCACGATAAAGAAAAGTGGAAACATGAGGAATACATGTACTTCGAATCACTTTGGTCGCACTAACAAGCAACCATGCGTGATGAATATGATAATGATCGGAGAAGCCTGTTTTATCGGTCAACGTCTCTCCGTTATGTAAATGTAATGTATCGACGTCTTCGCCTGCGTAAGCATCACTTCGACTGAGTCCTCTTACCCCAGTCCCGACGGGAAAATTGAGAAGATTCTCCAGGAGCTGATAAACACTTGGCTGTTATTTCTGTCTGTGTGTATCTTCTCGTGATTCTTCTTTGTATCAGATTTTCTTCATTTAATTCCTTCTTATTTTCCTTCCCCTCCTCTTACATGTTCACCATTTTCTCGTTGATTGATTTTCTTCTGATTTTATTTCTTCCTTCTTAAAATGATATTTTCCTCTTTTCCCTCCTTTCTCTCCCGAAGTGATTTTATTCTTGTTCTTCTTATTTTGTCCCCCCTTTCAATCCACCATTTCTGTCGTGATATTTGAATTAGTAGCCTTTCACAATGATCATTGTTCTACATTCATAACATTTCTCATTTGACAAAACATCGAAATACTGTTCAGAAACATCATTTTTTTTTATTTAAACCTCAACTTATTGCCTCTCTCGCATTAGCTAAATTTGTCTCCCGACCATGCTTGCCTTTCATCATGTAAACCTTCCAAAATTTTTGTTCTTAGTGATAGCACAAAACGACCCTTCACCTATAACTCTGTGCATGCCTCTGATATTAGCACCTACTATCAATGCATAGAGAATACACAGAATTGCAAATGCGTGACACATAGTGAGATAACCCTCTCTGCACTAAGTACTGACACCCCACATCAATATCAACTCAGTTTCGTGCCTGTGTGACTGAGCGAAGTAACGTCTTGGACATGCCGGACCGCATCGTCCATTCCTGTCACGTGTGCTTGCTGGCGACGCACGGTTATGGAGACTACGCAGCATGGGGGATGGTAGGCCGACTGGTCGAGTGGCCGGGCCGCTGGGACCCCGTAAAGCACCTCGGTTCGGACCGCTAGGACTGGACTGTGAGTGCGAGGAAGCATGAAAAAGAAGACACTAGGTTTAATACACACAAACAGTAATGGAGTGAGACACGGATTTTGCGTTAACCTTATGAATTACTGACTATTAAAAAAGCTTTTGGCAGCTCTGTTTTTTTTAAGATTGTCATCCAGCGCAATCAAACGTAAAATCTTTCTCATAAGTCGAACTGGAAAAATCAAAATCAGAAAATAGGGTATTCAACACAGAAGTCACGTTTTATGTGCTAAATCATACTTTTTCAATCTGTGAATAAAGACGTACACATAACATCACAAAACGCTGAAAAACAGAAAATCCAACAACGGCCGCTTTAATTTATACATATTATTGTTTATTATCTTTGCAAGCGTTTACAGTACCCTCCTTGTGCGGAATATAGACACTCTCTCCTTAGCTTTCCCAGGTTCCAGGTCTGTCATGACGTGCATGAGCGATGGGCCGTGAGATGTAACCGATCTGGAGGAAAGAGAGGAGGAGAATTATGAGGACGGATGGGGCATGCACAATGACTACGGCTTACATTTCATGCTCGACTTATTTCAAGCAACACACGATGTTATTCCATTCTTCTTGATGTTTGTGTATGTTTATCGCATATGCTATGCGAGGTCGGCGTCACTTTCGAAATCAGAACATCGCGTTTCCATTCCACCGATATGAACACCCACCTGCCTGTTGGCGCATAGGGAATTATAACATTGTTACCTTAGACACGGATCTATCTGAATCCATGACGACCTATTCACACAGTTCGCGACTGACGTGTCAAACCGTTTCCATGTAAACCAACCTTTGCGAGGTTATCCCACAGATGAATACAAGCATCTCGAACACGCCTCCTTGGGCTTCATCAGTTCCATATACAGATATCTTCTTTACGGTTTGGGCCTCAAGTGCAAGGTAAATCAAATAATGAGTTTTCAAAATAAAGCGATATGCAATGTTTCATAAATAGTTATTTTGTTTCCACAACTGCCATTTCACGCTGTTAACGTTGACGTTGACGTTTACGAGGATTATGTTTGTAAATCCATACCGATATCTAAGTTGACGTTAAGTACGGAAGGTTTATATTTAGCGCAAAGGTCGTTAGGATTACACACAGACATAGTTAGGTACGTATGAGCTCGTAAAATAATATGTAGCTTTGAAATCTAACCCACAAAATATTGTATGAAAACAAAACCTACGTGTTATGATCATTGATGATACACATGTTTTCAAGTGACGTCAATGCGGTCGTACACATAGATGGAAAACAACACAACATACCGCGGCATTGGCATGGAAATATGATTAAGAATCTGTTCGTTCTTAACTCTTTGTGTGAATAACTGTTTTTCAAAGGAACGTTTCAAATTAAAAGGAAAATATTCAAATGAAACGATTTATTTTGTTATGAGGTCGCCCCCCCCCCCCCCCGAATATATAAGATAAGATAGTACACGACCTAATTATCATTTTTGGCCACTTAATGTCAATATAACAGGCTTTCAACGTAGTCACACGTCCGGTCGTGATCTTCAACTCCAGTTCTCTCTATCTCTCCCACTCTCTCCCTTTCTCACCACTTCCCTTCTATCTCTCTCTCTTTGCTCTCTCTTTCTCTCCTCTCCCTCTCCTTCTATCTCTTCCTTTATCTCTCTGTTGAAGGTCAGGTAGCCGATAAGACAAACAAACAACATTTCTGCTCCTTCGTGATTTCATCGCGTCCACTCACCCGTCCCGATCACCACCAATATTAAATGTCAATGTATATCAATTTTTGCGCCACTGGCCCGCCAATTTGAGTCGTCAGTGGAAGGGTTTGACGGGGCGCACTCATGTGTACATACCAACGTCATTCCCAATCCCAATACACACCACCTTCACCCATAAACTCCAGTCAATTTAAGGCTGGCATCCGGTCTCTTTATATAAAGACCTTTCCGTCTATTTGCGTGTCTAAACGTTGCGGAGAATCTTGCTGTTGAATGTGTGTTGTAATCAAGGTAATGGTTTGAATAGTCTGCGACTTCTTCGGCACACAGGTTATTGTGGGAAGAAGATCTCGGTGTCATTTTGAAATAGTCGTAATTGCGCACATACCCCCTCTCCCCTCTCTAACATACACAAACACACACAGTTGTGTGTGTACTTAAACACACACATACATTCATGTGCTCACAAACACACACAAACACACACACACACACACACACACACACACACACACACACATGCTATTAACTTTGTACTTACTTTACTGTGCATACCCCACCAATGAACGAGGTTACGTATTGTTAAATCTCAATGCACTAAAGAGAACAAGAGATACCAACTATCAACGTACTACATTTGAGTCCATTTAACTCAATAAATCATACTCTGGCTAGGTGACGTGTGTGTCTTGGCCTACCGTCAAAAGCAAGACAACGATGGAGAAAGGTTCTTTACAATGACGACAAAACTTCGCGGTCTTGAAGGGAGACTAGCTGGCTTTCACGCGACAGTCGGTACTGAATATGGAGGCGAATTCCATCGTGAATTCTACAGTCTTTCTTCGCGGGTCCCCTAAGTTTATTTTGATCGTCAGTGAATTGGAAAAAAATCCATTTTAAACGATTCGAGAGCAGTTTGATCTTTATATCGTCCGTGAGGTCGTGTTTGACTGGCTGGGAGGAGAAATGTTCGGAGGCCGTACTTTTATCACTAGTCTAAGGGTGCTAACCAGTAAATGCCTACTACCAAGTGTAGTGATCCAGGAATGTTTTGTATGTATACATGGTCAGTGAATCGGTACTCGTGTGTCGTTGACAAAAAAAAATCTGTTATGGGTGATTTAGCGGCGTTAACATTTCTTTCCTCGAATGATTAACACATGGATTTTCAAAACGATGCGTTGCATACACGCATGGAATAGGATCAGCAAGAGAGCTGAAGGGGTTGTAGAAAGACATAGAATAAAAATACACCCCCCACACACACACACGCACACACACACATAAAGATAAGAAGTATAATGCATTTTTAAAGCAGATATGCGTACGAACGATGACGATAGCAATTAAGAAAAAGGAGACGGTGAAATGGAAGACACATGCAGAGGAGAAGAACACGAAGAAGAAGAAGAAGAAGAAGAAGAAGAAGAAGAAGAAGAAGAAGAAGAAGAAGAAGAAGAAGGAGAAGAAGAAGAAGAAGAAGGAAGAAGAAGAAAAAGAAGAAAAAGAAGAAAAGAAGAAGAAGAAAGGAAAAGAAAAAGGAGAGAAAGAGAGAAGTTGATAAGACATAAAAGAAGGAGAAAAACAAGAATTATATGAAGAACAATAGAAGACAAGTAAGAAAACAAAGAAGAGGAAGAAGAACAGGGGGATAAGAAAAATGGTAGACTGAATGGTAACAGGGCTTTGGCAGTGGCAAGGCAAACACCCATTACATATCAGGTAAGAGGAGGAACGGCTGAATGTAGTGCATTCCCGGAGACTAGTCGGCCAGAGAAGTGTTGATTTTTCATTCCCATCCTTTGGGAGGGCAGGAAATTGATTGTCAAGTGCGGTTGGTTAGGGGAGGGGTGTAGGGCCCAGCCACCGCATATGACAGAGGTATGGGGTAGTCAAGGCTAACCCCCTCCCACTACCCTTCCCTTCTTTCTCCTTGATGTACGTTTAGACGCTCGTCGCGTCCTGTTTGGCGCCCGCAACTTTCCACCGCGGTAAGCAAGAATCTCACTAGAATAAAGAATTTGTAAAGTGTTTAGCCGTTCTACCGCTTTTTCGGAGTAGGAAGAACCTTAATATAAGAAAACACAATCAATGAAAGTACCATTTCGTGCAACCGTACCTATAGGTGGGAGAATAACAGGGTCGCCTACTCAGAGAAGTAGACATCGAGTGTATAACGAAGAGATCCTAAAGTGGTATCGAAATGTGACAGAAATAACCCCAAACTTGATATAGTCGGCTATGGGAGATATATATCTTGTTTCATCAAGATGTGCTTAATAGTTACACACGACTTTAAGCTCGACTGGTGACCTGCTCAATGACACGTCCCAATTTGTTCCTGTATGAGTGCATTTCCTACAATCCTAATCAAATTTGATAACTTTAAACTTTGTTTTAATCTACAAAGATAAGCTTCAGATTTCAACTCTAGCTGATGGGAATCAAAATCATTGAGAATCTGATTAAGCACAAGAACAGGTCACCAGCCGTGCGTAAAGTCATGCGTAACTTACGCACATCTTGGTGAAAAAAACCCTTACGTGGTCTCCCACATCGAGAAAACGAGTTTCTAACTCTCTCCGAAGATGCCGCTTACCACAATGACGGTTTTTTTTCCATCTTGGGAAGCAACGGACTGATCTTTCATTAACAAATTGTAACTTGTAGCTCAATTCCTGCTTTGTCGCGGCTGCAGATGATTGTCGTCGCAGTTTACGCGGAGAGCGGCAGCGGCATACCGTGTGAAAACACCTCTAGCATGCTCAGTGCTGCAAGAACAGTTGAGCAACGGAGCAGCTTCATATCAATGCATGCTTAGTGCTGCAAGAACAGTTGAGCAACGGATCAGCTTCAGCTCAATGCATGCTCAGTGCTGCAAGAACAGTTGAGCAACGGATCAGCTTCAGCTCAATGCATGCTCAGTGCTGCAAGAACAGTTGAGCAACGGAGCAGCTTCAGCTCAATGCATGCTCAGTGCTGCAAGAACAGTTGAGCAACGGAGCAGCTTCAGCTCAATGCATGCTCAGTGCTGCAAGAACAGTTGAGCAACGGATCAGCTTCAGCTCAATGCATGCTCAGTGCTGCAAGAACAGTTGAGCAACGGATCAGCTTCAGCTCAATGCATGCTCAGTGCTGCAAGAACAGTTGAGCAACGGAGCAGCTTCAGCTCAATGCGAACACCTTCGCTGTAACGTACCTATAGCATGTTCAGTGCTGCAAGAACAGTTGAGCAACGGAGCAACTTCAGCTCAATGCATGCTCAGTGCTGCGAGAACAGTTGAGCAACGGAGCAGCTTCAGCTCAATGCGAACACCTCCGCTGTAACGCCGTCATCAAACAGGGATTGCCCCAGTCACCCCCCCCCCCCCCCCTCACCCCCACCCAGGCTCCTCGCAGTGTTCTCTTTCGTAGATGTGAACACAGTGCAGGCTGGCGCCGAAACTTGCCGGGATAACAACGCGCATTGTGTGTGTCTTCATTAAGCCCTTCGCTAAGCCGGGCGGACAGACGTGTATTTGCGTGCGTGCGCGCACACGTGTGTGTATGTGTGTGCGTGCGTGTATGTGTGTATGTGTGCATATCAGTGTGTGAATACACATGTGTGTGTATGTTTGTGTGTCATTGTGTATGTTTTTTTTTATGTGTTTATATGTGTTCGTGTGTGTGTCTGTGCGTGAGAGAGAGAAATGTTGAAGGGGAAGCTGCATATGTCATCATTATCACACGTGGAGCGATAGATTTTTCTATTTGATTATGAACTGTCCTATTTGAATGAAGTCTCTTTGAATCCCGAGTTCGTCAATGGAGGCGAAGAAGACAGCTATGTGAGTAAAAGTGCATGAACTTCATATTGCCGGAAGAGAGAGGGAGAGCGGTAGAGAAACAGATAGGGAAAAATGGGTGCTCACCAAAGAGGAATAAAGAAGGGTATAATGTTTACGTATTTACCTACAACACACAAACATCAAGACTCTAAAAATACGAATCATTAACAAAATATGACTCCTGGAACTACTTATCAACTTAAAAGACCTGCACATAATTCATCAGGGTAACCTTCATCCATTGAGTATTCAATTAGGTATTCACTAACGTATCAGCACTAAACATAATTTTGTGTATCAGATCATTTATTCAGAACACAAAAATAGTAATTGTGCATTAAACACGTAATCTTATGAGTTCTCTTCTGCATCATACATTATCAATGACACCCCGTGATGGCAGTTACTAGTAGATTGACAAGTGTGATGCATTGTGTTGCTTTTTAAATGTGTCGTTTTTATCAACACCCAGTACAATGGCAAATCATATGTTCACTTTACAAGCACGATTAGTCTATATTACTAAAGTGACGCTAAGTCTTTAGACGACATCCTGATACAATCACGATAAGTATCACCTCCAAAAATGTATTCTATGAGAGAACAAAGGGGTGACTTGACTAAACGAATCCAGGTGGTCCATTAGCCCCTTTTTTAAAATTATGCCGTCAAGGTCGGAATACGTAGCATCTCCACCTAGACGGCTTCAGCTACCAAGAGATCGACCGTCCCTGTCGGCATAGACAAACAAACATGTATCAATAAGTACACCAGCAGAAAGAGAGGGAGAAAGAGACAAAGAGAGAATCAAAGGGATGGTAGGAAGAGAAAAGGAAAGAAAGAAAAGATAGGCATATAGACAGAGAGGAAGAGAGTCGGAGACAGAGAAAGAGAAAAGCAGAGAGAGAGGAGGGGAGAGAGAAAGCGAGACAGAGACAGAGAATAAGAGAGAAAGAGAGACGAAGACAGAGAAAGGCAGAGAGAGACAGAGAAAGCGAGAGAGAGAGAGAGAGAGAGAGAGAGAGAAAGAGAGAAAGAAAGTGACAAATGGTGCTGGAAGAAGTCTCCCACCACCAGCGACCATCAAGCGTGATTAACCGTCACTGGCTGAATTAGGTCGTGATTGTTGGAACGAGGGCCAAGCATTCTCAAAGCAAACTCGCCATCGCCCGCAGCAGCATCCAATCCGCCCATCTCACACGTGCTTAAAATTGGTGGCGGGAAAAAAGCGCGGCGAAAAACTGTGTCACCATCCACGGCACGGTTAATTGATTTCAGGTTACATCCTTTTTTTTTTATCTCCGTTTGACAGTGTCCTCGTAGTTCCGTGATAATGGGTGTGTTAAACAAATTAGGACAGTTTTCAGGGCATCGCTATGGTAGGCTACTAGGCCTTTCGTGGCGCATCTGATATTAAGTCTCAAAATGACATTGGAGACGCCTTTTCCGTCCGAGGATGCGACACGCTAGTCTCTGTCAGCCCTGTGCTGAGGTATCTTAAAGGAAGTCTTGACCTTTTACAGGAAAAACAAAGAATTGTGGAAATACAACGGAAAATACTATTTAAAAAGTACTTTTTAAGAACAATATTAGAACTGGATACAATAATGAATTATATCGTTCGCTAGATTTCGAGTACAGATTAAAAAACACTCATATCCGAACACAACTAAACATGGAGGAATCTATCATCAAAAGGGTTGCCACGAAGACGAAGATATTTTGGACATGTCAACAGAATGAACCCAAATACAAACCCCTACATCCTACTCAACGATATCATCCATGGAGAACGCCCAAGAGGAAGACCAGCAAAACGATGGATCGATTGCATCAAGGCAGACTGCAAGAACATACACTTTGACCCTCTGACCAAAGCCAAAAGACTGACGGAAGACCGGAATGCGTGGCAAGCCATCGTGAAGCAGAAGCCATCACACATCGCAGTGATGGTGTGGACGGCTTAAGTCAAGTCAAGATTTCGAGTTGAGTATTTGAAGGGTCGTCCAAAGCGTTCGGGCTTCTATAGGCTAGAGACCTGAGACTACAATAGCGCACATCATGGCTCTCTGCACCGTTAATGCAAACAAGACCACACTGACCGATGCACTATTGCAGGGGCAATACGATATTTCAATGTAAGCTTAGGTTGCTACGAAATAGAGTGCTTCAAACGTGAATAAGGGTTGTTTTTCGCTTTTCCTACAAAGGTATGTAGGGCTGTAACCGTATAATTCCATACATGTTATCGATATTGTATGCTGCTGACCCATACAGCGTGTCATGACTTTTGTAGAAGGCACGCACCACCTTTAATCTTGTACTCTCTCTGTTTCATATCTGTTGGGCATGGTTAGCGTTAAAAGGGCCGAGAGTGAAGCATGCTGATTCGCATGTTGGGCGATTGCTTTCGGCGGCCCTTTTGACACCGTGGAAAATATCCGAGAATAATCTCTGTCTGATATGCTCCCTGTCTACTTCCCTTCATCTCTCGAAAGATGATAGGTGAGCGGAGATCTTCTTAGTCTGGCTTTCAGGCCGTTGGACATATTTAATTCCAACTTATTAATAAAAGGATTTGACTGCAGTAGACTAGTCATTTTAGTTTTCTTCTACCGCTCGGATGGACTGAAATAAGAGCAGAATGATATGGTAGTGATAGTTTTATGGGTACTATACTCTATTTTCCGTGTGGATTAGAGCTGTCCAACCGTCTGTCAGCCAGGCTAAACTCTCCGCTTTGTAATATTCAGTGTCATATCGCCCTCGGTAATAATTACTGTGCGCGGTGGATTCTGTGACTAAACGACACAGACGGGATTCACCTTTCAAGTCAAGAATGACCTTTGTTTCTTCGGAAGCTGACGATGCTTCTCGAAGTCATTTTTTCTCTTTCCAGGTGGGATCGTCCTTATGTTTTACCGCCTGCATTTTTATATTGCACATATCTACTGAGAGTGAGTGTTGAACCAAAAAATTACATTTAAAAAAAAAATCACCTCGCAAAGTGAAATTATATTTATATCGTAAATTAACAAAGGATGGCAATTTTCTTATTCATTTATTTCATTTTATTTTTGTTAGGAGGGGGGGGGGGGCGCTCAATCTTTGCCAATATCCGTCAACTTTATAATATGTCATGAATTACAACTCTTGTAATAATTCCTTGAATATTATATCAGACTTTTTCATAAATCAGAAACAAAATGCATATGTATATCAGAGCACACAACAATTCCCATTGTGCATGCCAGGTAATAATGAATACGGGTTTTTTTTGTCAGAAGTCATGTGGAGTTGCAAGTTGATGCACACCCTGAAAATACCATGTATATCAGTGTCGGATCATTTATTATCAAGTATCACAACCACGATGATGATGTCAATAAATTCAATTCAAGTTAATTCTATTCAAATTGACTTTGAAATTTCCTCTTATCCTTGTTAGTGCAGCATGCATCATGCACAGCTGCTTTCAGCTGAGCAAACAACACTCATTCGCTTACCACAAGTGACTTCTGTTTCCAGAAACGCAAATAACGCTACCTTTACTTAAGGTAATGGCAGTTTCCATGCCCACTCAATCTGGGAAATATTCAGCGACTGACGGTGGCACTGACATGTTTTATGTATTTACATGCTTTCTCCAGTCTCGTTTAATAGCTGTGGACCTTTTTCTCTAGCACGTCATACTGACCAACGATAGCAGTTCTGGAAGCAGGGACGTACATTAATGAAGGGGAATGATAATCTGTGATGCAGATTATAATTAGACTCGATATGTTAATGTGCCTGCTCTGTCTCCGTATACATTGGTACGTGTCGTCGTAATATTAAAATGAAATTAAAATTAGTTAGGGTAAGGGTTAATAAGAGTCCGACTAGATTTAAAACAGCCCGTTAACATGTCGAACCTTGTTTAAACCTGTATTACCAAATCATGAACCATTTTCGATCAGATACGTGTCTGTTTTCATAACTTCTGTAGTTAGGCTATCAAAATAGTTTGATAATGGGGTGACTTTTGTGGTAAATTCATCACTCGCAAAATGTGCACTAATAATTTACTTTATTTGCGGTAGTGCGATGTAATTTCTTTTTTCGACATATGTGTGGGTTTTTTCAACAGTAACCACGGTAATTTAGCTAACTGCAGTAACTGTATAGAGCAGTATAATTTTTGGCTAACTGGAAGAAGAAAAACAAATCTTTTAAACGTCTCTTACTCGAGACGAAATCAGGAAATTCTGATTTCAACATATTCTCTTTTTCTCTCTCTCTTCTTTCCCGTTCTACTCTATCTCTCTTAATGGACAATCTCCTTTCTAGTCCACTTCCTTCCATCTGCCCCCCCAAGCAATTTATATCTTTACCTCTCTTAGTTTATGTTCTCATCTCTCTTCTTTTCTCTTGTGATGTCTGCATTCCGGACTGACCATCTACTCGCCTTCCTCAATGAGTTGAGAAGCAATTGGATACGAGGTCGATTTCTGGCTGCGTGACGTCGCTCGCTTTCGTGTCCGTGATAGAAATACGCTCCGTAAATTTTAACCAAGGTTTAAGAAATATATCGAGGAGTATCAATCTGTCCATGCTGCAATGAAGTGTCAAGGGAGTAATATGTCAATCTATTCATAATTCTTTTTTTTTTTACTGCGTCGGGTAGGTCGTCATGTATTTTTAGACTTTATGAAACAAATATCTTCTACGTGTTAGAGCCTACTATTCTTACGTTATTTTTTCTTTGCATGTGAGCGAAGCAAGCGTGAAACTTACCTAATAAAGTGCCAGCAACTTAATAAATATACATTGTATTACGAAATAAAGCTATAGCGAAATAAACCACCGAGGTTATGTTCTGGACGCAAAAGTTGCCCGATCAAGACCATGAAAATGTCACAGAACTACCAATTCAAAAAGGACCTTGTGTTTTTGTGAAGCAGGATCATACCATGAAGAACATTTTGGGGGGCTTTCAGTGAAACTGGAATATATCAGTTCTTCTTCATTATTCTTGTAATGCAGCTTCCACCATTTCTTTAAACGTATTTGTTTCCAAGCTTCCAACTGACAGACGTTAAGAAAATCGACCGATATCTCTAAACCCCTTTTTCACATCTAATCCCGTTTCTCTACTTTCCATCATAAAATTTGCTTTGAACGTTCCGACAAACATCAGTCATTGGATTCAAGACTCGTCTGTCTATATGTCCTGGATACGTTGCAGGGTATTGTGCATTAGAAAGGAGAGGTGAAAGAGTTCGTATTGATACATCGTGTTTGGACTCTCTTTAAGCGTTTGTTAACGCTGTGTTTCCAACAAAAGCACCAAACAATAAAATAATCACAGTCGCCGTTTATCTAAATACTTTTCATTTTGCACATCACTGTATTTGTTATGAAATTGATTCATCATTTTCTTGAGCTCATATTAAAAATATTTTGTAATGCTTTGGATAGGGATTTTATTGTTCTACCTTTATTTTCGTTGTAACCATTTTTTTTAAATTTTGTTTGTACGTCATTGAATTTATATGTGTTTTTGTAATGATGATATCACATTTGTTATTGTTTCATGTACATGTCAGAAAGAGCTCCTCTTAAAGTAATTGGCAAAATGAGGAGACAACCATGGGTAACAAAGACATAAATATATTGATGAAACAAATTATAACACATGCTTGTCGTTTGGAACAGAGCTTGGGCTATATATATTACATGTGCATCATCTCGAGACGTCATCATCTCTTACAAGAAGGCTACCTCACCAGAACGTGTCATACTGTGTACGCTGGAATGCGGACAATCTTCCGTCGCCTAGCAACCATAAATTTGAATTAGACTCCGCCTAATCTCCGACCCGTACGTCTGCGCACTATCTGCACTATCCGTGGTATGAATTTTTACGAGACATTATCCAGAATAGGGTTTGATTGGAACAATGTCTTTCCCAGTCTGCGGTATCAATACGAGCAGATGTTGAAGATATAGTCGTCTACAGGACACCGCACACGACACGATCCAATCAGTCGTGCGAAACTGCGACTTGCCGAATCGCAGAACTCGGTGACTGGATTTTATACAAGAGGGTGATGTTACATTTTCAGTCGTATGCCTTTACCGTTAACCGTTTTCAAATATTTCTCAGGATATAGGAACCGAAAGCTGGTGACACTTTAAGCTCTGCATTTAAGAATTAGTTATTTTGTCATAAACTTGCCATGATATTCTAGAACTGTTCACATAGTAGCTCCAAGAGTTGAAAATTGTTATATTTTCACCAAGTCTAATTACTTGAATATGTCCGGCTTTATGGTAAAATGTCAAACCTTCATTTGTCTTGATAGATATATTTTGAGTTGCTTTTCATTTATTTACAGGATTAAGTACGCTATCCTTACTTCTGATTGTATGACGATGTCTTTAAAAAGAAATTATTTTAATTTGTTTGATACTGATTTTTTTTTCTATTTGCTGCTCCGAAATATGCGTTAATTCTCTTCGCGGGTCGGAAACATTGGTGTCGGGTAATAGGTGCTTGCCGGTAATAGCTGCTACCGCTAAACGTTATTTTTTTCATGTCTTCTTTGAATCAAACGTCAATTTTACGTTTCAGAGAGTGGTAATGACTGAAAAAACGATGTACTACCGCGACTACCGCATCTTCTCTGCTGAACGTATCAATGATATTTTAAGCAACGGGAATTTGTTGGAAAGCATTTAGTCATTAGGCCAGACGTGATGGCATGAGTTTGTCTCATGGTGGAATCTAAGTTAGGTCATGGCTAGGGACTCGACAATTTAGTTTCATGATGACGATAAATCTGTCGGTATTTCTCTAATTGTTGATTCTATTCAGCAGTAAAATGGAGATGATGCTGATAGTGGCAATGATGAGGATGAAGGGGGGAATGAGATACAGAATCAGGAGCGACGGAGCTGAAGAAGTTGGGTTGGGGAAAGACAACAAATTTGAAAATGAAAATGGGTAACATGAAGATGAAAAGACAAAAATATGATGACGATCTGATTTTAAAAGAAAGAGAATAAGAACAAAATCTTCAATATTGCAATCATCTTAACCTTTACCCTAAAGGTAGTATGCTGTCACCCTTATTTTAATCACGCCGTCTATCTTGCCCCCACCCCACCCCCTCTCTTTCTCCTTATCGCTCTCTTCTTTCTCTCTCTTTCTCTCTCTATCTCTCTCTCTTTGAACCAACTACACACATTCCTTGTAAAAGAGAGACATACGATTCATTGGAACACATTTCGTGTTCAGAGTACCCACTAATCCTCTGCGCAGCCTCTCAGATCTCACAATCACACCGACGCGATGCGTATCATGCAGTAATCTTGCTTATTTCCACACGGCCAATCCTCGGCATTGTACAGAGCGCTCTTTTAACGAAAGCGGTGCCGCGTCCCTAAATCGAATCGAATGTTCGCGCGTTCGACTGAACAAACATGCCATCCACGTGAGGCACGTATGGCTGCAAAGGCGATGACAGAGTCGTCTGAGGATGGTACAAGATTTGGCAGGGCGGATCAAGGGCAGATGCCGGCAATGTAGCGGTATGTCCTTTTTCCAGACAGTAAAGAGCTTTAGATTCCGACCACTGAAACTGCGACTTTGATTGTGATTGCATGTAATATTGTAGCATGCTGGTGAGTGTGACGCAATCACGTATGCATCTTATTGTTAAGAGCTTCTGCCAGTCACATTCACAGTCATTTCCAACACTCTAATATGAGGACATGACCAACTGGGCCGCCGCAGAAAACACGATCTGACCAGTCATACGACTCTGCAACTGGCTGAATCGCAGGACCTGGCCATGGGATCTGTGAAAGTACGTGACGTCACATTTTCAGTCATTATCCCTTATGACTGCAGAATCGTAACAGCATCGTTCTGTCTGCCGTGGCCTTCAGAATTATTCGGGCTGTAAATGTCGAATGTATTTCATCACAAGCTCTCCCCTTAACCACTTCGGTACAATAATGTGCTTGAAATGTGTATAATAAATCAATGGGCTTTTCTGGCTTGATACTATTAGAGTTGATGTTAAAAAGGGCGGGAAACCCCAACTTCATCTCGCTCTCTATCTGGTATATGAAGCCCTCAAGGTGCACATAACACGCTTGTCACGTAAGATTCACCACGCGTTTTCGGCTCCAAGTTTAATTTCTACGGCTCAATGAGGTGCTTGTCCCTGATATATTCAAAGTTAGAATCGAATTTCAGGAGTTCATAGCAGCTTAATGGCTTTTTCCAAAAGAAAAAGTAAGTTGAAGCAAGCTGCTACTTAAATAAATGGTCTGTCCTTTGTTAATTTAGTGTAAGGTTGTCGACATTTTTTCGTAGATTTTTATGACGTTCATTTTTTTGTGAGAAGTATGAGATACTTTACATATTTAAGATATTCACAAACTCAATTTCGCTCATTACAAATCGGTACTTACAGTTTAAATTCCATGGTTCAACAAATGAATGTTGGATCATACGAATGAACATGATGAACCAATGACAAAAAGGTTAGCTCATAACTTTTTATTTTTATTTTTTTAGAATAATACTAGGTGTATTCATTATGTTAATAATTGTTTGAATCTATTATGAGTGCTTTTAGCCTTATGGGATCAGCGCGGTATGAGTAATAAATGATGATGATAATAATAATTAAAACTGTTATGTAGATTTCACATTGTGGCCATCACTGCAATGTATCCCGGGTCCATCATCGATTTGGTAACAGTCCCTCGAACATGCCAACAGGGACGTCGACACATCGCGTGCGCCCGCGGCAATGCTCGGAGTAGCAGGTAATGTAATGAATTCATAGCTTGGTCGGGCGGAGATGGCGAGACTGTTTGCTTTGGCGGTTACAGACCTTGTTGATTCTCACGGATAGCGAGTCCGTGGTGTGACCACAGAGAGTGTCGACTGCCCGCACTCTCAGTCCGCGAGGTATTAGTGCGTCCCACCCGCACCCGGCACGAGTAAGCATCCAGTTTGTGATGTCATTTTGCGCCCAAATATATTTCCACCTTTTTTTCTTTCTCTTTATTTTTCATAAAAAATGAATGTAAAATAGGGTGGATGGTGTAAGAAAGAACATGTACCTAACTGATTGGAATCAAACTGATCTGATTGTGCCATCGTATTTATTGTTAATTGCACTTTGGCTCTTGGTGCACGCTGGGCGTACAGATGACCAACGTAAACATGAGAAAAGACAAAAAAATATAGAGGGGTGGGGTGAATTCATATGGTGTTATTTTTTATAGAACTAACTTTAACACGATCATGTAAATGACTCGTTTTTCTTAATATTCAACTCCAACTTCCTTTTGAAGTCAGACCAAACGTCAAATCTTATGAAAGATATTCATGTACTATGCTTGTTTAGTCGTTATGATATGTTTATTTTAAACAATGAAATGAACGGAACCATAATACGTTGTAAATAATAGTTACATAATCTGAATACTAAAAGATGGAAAAGAACGGATACGAAGAAAAGAATAGAAAAGCAAATTTGTTTAAAATATGTACAATAATGTAAACGCTTGCGCGAAACGAATATTAGACAAACGTAAAGGTTGAAGTATAGCTTTTCACTGGAGTTAGAAAAGGGTCTGGTCTATAAACCACTTAGCGAATGTCAACCAGGTTCAGGTTTTGGTGGTAACCCCAAGAATCAAATCAGCACTAGACAGAAAAGATAAGGAACGGACCCCACACCTCAGCACCACCAAACGCACACACACACAGACAGACACACACACTCACACACTCACATACACAAACATATGTATTCACACACCCGCACATACACACACAAACACACACATAATAATGTATGTACACGTACTGACACACACATACGCACACGAACACTCACACTCACATACATATCGACAAATAATGAAATCATTCGGCAGATTGCACTATGTTCACATCCACAGTAGACGAACAATAGTAATACGATACATCCTTTGCATACAATCGTGGCGTTTTTGAAATTTTATATGGTATAGTGTAGCAAACACCATGGCAGTTTAAAACTAAAACAAAAAAAATGAAAGAGAATGAACACCACAAGGACCACACAAAAGAAAATGGTAATAGCTAAGGGAAAACTAAGGTAGCAAACAAAATGAAGAAATACAGCAGTATGATACCAAACCATCCCTTCTTAGATTAGGAGACAATTTCACATTCTTTGTAGCAATGTAGTATTCGGTTACCTCTTGCCACTTAATAAATCATCTAAAAGGGAAAAAAGGAGGGGTGCTTACTTTGAAATGAACACTTTCCATCCGAGGAACACGCATCCCTGTATTGACTCACTGCGCCAGGTGTGGAAACAAAGGAAGGAACGTTGCACGGAATGGCAGAACCAACCGGTTTCGACCGTAAGGAGGAACATTCATGCTGTATACCATTATTGTGCATCATCGCCAGTTTTATTAACACTATTCATTTCACTTCATGTCCTCGAGGCAGTAATTCTCTTCGTACCTAATTTGCGTTTCGATATCATTCATTGTTATATTATTACTACTTTTGTATGACTTTTCCCTCCCTTATTCTGTCTCAATCTCTCTCTTCTCGTCTTTCCAAACCCTGACACCCCCCCCCCCATACACACACACATACGGACACTCACATGTGCGCATGCATACACAACCACACAACCACGCACATACACAAAAAATTGCAGCATTCGCATCAGTAACCTCCTCACAATGTCGGCATTCTTAAGGCCACTGTTCAGCAGACATCATTTCCGTAGTCCTTACTTGTTCTTTAAATATCATGAATATTGTAACTTTGAGAGGTCCTGTTTTTCAGAGCGGCAGTATGTGACGCAAGACGTTTAATGCATTTCATTAGAACTGCCCTGATTTCATGAATATTGGAATGCATCTGGGTCACATGTAGTCAGAATGGTCGCAATCTCTTTATGCCGTATACAAGGCAAAGTCCTCGCTTCATATACATGGTTACATTGAAGGACATTGTGCTGCTCTGTAGTCTCCTCGTTGCGAATGATCTATCCGATATTTAAACATGGTTATGCGCTTGGTTTTACCAGGGAGATGTTAGGAACGAGAAGAAACTCGAGCATAATACATTCAAACATCTGTATGGGTTCTAAAGCGTGCTCATGAATGTGAAAAGCATTCCACAATCATGACAAAAACACAGTCCTTGTTTTCACCTATTTGACAAAATTATTAAGCCACATTCAGGGTAATCAGAACAAATGTAAAACTTTGCAAGCAATGTATCATTTATCGCAATTTGTTGTCTTTTTGGTCGTTTAGCTGTTGAATGGTAAAAAAAAAAAACTGCGATTGTGAGAGGGGGAGGGAGAGAGAGAGAGAGAGAGAGAGAGGGGGGGATATTGAGAAGGGGCAAAGAGAAAGACAGGAGGTCAATGAAGCACGGGCCAAGCAGTTAGCTACGTGACGGGATCACTAACCCTTCCAATCGGCTGACCAAATGTCTCCGTTTACCAGCAAGGACCTTTCATTCCATCCCTTCCTTCCCTTCTCTCTAGTTCGCTTCTTTGTTGGCTTAAAACTAGCCAGGTTCAATTCGATGGATCAACACGTACACGCGACACCACCCGCTGCGCCACGACTTCCACGCATGCCAAGTACTGGGCGGGAGAAGCTGGCTTGTTTGCCGAGTAGTTGAGGACTATTTGCCGACCTCTTGCGAACGTTTCCGCCCAAAAAGGACCGAGGTGTAGTTTCAATGTGAATGGTAATGGAAGACGGAATGAGTCGGCGTACATTCTAATGTTTCAGACCACGGGCAGAAGAATTCATTCTTACCTGTTTGAATTTATATTGAAACTTAAAGGTAAAAGGTACCAATGTCTTTAAGTAGTCGGTTTTTTTTTCATGAAGATAAATTGTAATACTAGTAATGCGTGTAAAAAAAAAATATAAGATAATATGTAATGACTTAATAAAGTGGTTCGTATACTACACAACTTCATTGGCTGAATAGAGACTACAAATACCAACTTTAAACGCACGGTCTATCTACGCTACGAACAAAACAACTGCCATCGTAATAAGTAGTAGAGATTTCTATCATCATCATCATCATCATTATCATTTTCATTTCAGAGTGGATGGATATAATGACAAACCTGCCAGCTTACCAAGCTCTGGTGGTCAAAGGAACATGCCGCACGAGAAATTGGCTACAATTTGTCAAATTGACTCTTAGCAATAGAGTTTTGTAATGTTTTTTTTTTTTCACTTTTTATTGCGGGAGGGGGTGATGACATAAAGCAGAGGAGCGGTCTCCTATGAAATCCACATCAACACATTAATCTGTTCGATAATTATGTTCTATATGAAATTATGTTCTGTATACGCCTACAGTGAGAGATCAAGTAAGAGATAAGGAAAATGGATGAAAGGAAGACAGAATGAGTAAAGAAAGCGAGGGACAATTGAAGAGAGTGAAATAGAGAAGGGGCAACGAAAGATAGAGAGAGAGAGAGAGAGTGGGGGCGAAATACGGAGGAAACTCTTAAGTACAACAAATCCGGAATAATATAGTTCAATACTCGGTCATCATGGTCATAGATCGTGATTGATCATGTGAGGTACATACGCTAGCGTAGTACTTTGAGGGTACGCCATGGATGCGGGCTCACTATCACTTAAAACTCGCACAGACGGCTCTACCCACGTATCACTCACCGCTTGACCAATCTACTGATTGTTCCCATCTCAGTCTGGCTGGGAAAACAAGCCACAATATATGTTTCGTCGCTCAAGCGTATAAAAGTCATTTTAAAAATAGCTAGAGTTCGTTACGGCAGTCGATGAAATAAGCTGCGTTGATGATTAGCGGTAAAAGCCATGAAAGCATAAAACCCGCCAAACTACCATGGCTGCTCACTAGTTACTGCGACAATATGATGGGAGCTGGCTGCCAAGGCAACAACGCACCACCTTTTTATCTCTGCATGCTTGTCACGAATTGTTCCAACAAATGTGCTTATCTTATACCCCTTTCATGAAGAGAAAAGGAAAAATTGAGCTCAGCTGGCTTTCACCGCTGTTAAACGTATTCGGTTCGAGAGGACAGGTCTTGAAATTCATCGGTGGTTTTACAACCAAATGTTACGACTTTCTTCATCGGAGGTTCACCTTTGGTTCATCGGTTGTTCACCGAGAGACCCGTTTTAAAGGGGCAATAATCGCATAGTATGCCAACTGTTAGTCCAGACGGTTGATCACGTTTATGTTATGAGTAAAGAGAAAAAATGACTGGCACATGAGCTTAGAGAGATCAAAAATATATTTTCATAAACATCAGTTCTCACTTTTGTCAAACATGATATAAATTATGGATTTAATACCCAATGGTAACGGTTTTTGTAATCAAATCATGACAGCGTGTATCATAAGCTGTATTTACGTAATATCTCGTGGACGTCTTCGAGTAGTCTTTCTATGAACTCTTCTTGAATGTAATATTGTTTCTGCATGTCTTTGTCGACAGTGTTCGCGGTGACTAGAAGCAGTCAGGATCTGAACCTAAAACCTGCAAGTCTCAACCATCATCACAGTAGGAGCATACCAGAGGTTAGTGGACTCCGTGTGTTAACAGCAGTTTGTGTTATACATGTCTCAGCTGAAACAGATGTTATAGAAGGATATGAAACAGCATTCTTTCTTTGAGCCCATGCGTGGCACCGCCAAAAAATTATGTGGTCTCAGCATGTTTTCACGTGTTTTAACAATAACGAACAGGATTGCATAGCAACGGTTTCTCAGAGAGAACAAAAGAAATGTCTTTTTTCGCTTGTCCACTTCTGTTGGATTGCATCAATACTTTTGTGAGTAAAAGAGATATCAGTGAACAAAAATAAACAGCTTTTTTTAGTAAAATATCTTAGCTGCACGCAAATTCATGCAAATTCTGTTAATGAAAATAAACAGCTTAATACATAATTTTGATAATGATTGAATTCGACATTTCCGGAAATCTCCGGAAAGTGAAGAAATTTGTTAATTATGTAAGTAAGAATATTATCTTATATCTCCGTTTGTGCATCATTCGACAATTATTGAGAAGAAAAATGAATACAGGATCTTTAGTGGTGTTGCCCTTAACTTTCTTGAAAATTACAACAAAAAAATGTGATAAGAAACACAGCTTCGAGAAACAAAACAGGGAATTAAACATATTGCTTTCCAAGTTGACGGCAGCAAAATGACGGTGTCGCGCATGGGACATCAAAGCATTGCAGTGATTGTGGAATGCTTTTGAGATTCATTAGCACGCTTTAGAATCCATACAGATGTTTGAATATATTATGTTTGAGTTGTCCCTCCTTCCTAACACATCCCTGCTTCAACCATGTCAACTGTACGAATGTTTCTTCTCTAGAAACCTTCCACCATGCAGTGTCATGCGGCTGCTCCGTTTCAAGTCTTTTAGTTTGTATCTACAGCTCAACATGTCTATGAAGACCAACCAAATACAAAAAGTGTTCTGTATGAACGGATAGCTCTGAATGGTCCCAGTTCACTCGTCTTTATGGACATGCGGTCTTTGTAGTTATACACACAGTAGGTCGACGGGTGGTCGCTTTATACATATTACTGCTAGGTCAGGTAAGCAATACGAAAAACTACTAGTATCTATTTATCAAGCTTGCCCTCCGTATGACAGATAGCACATGCTTATACCGGGTTATACATCGGGTAATGCCAGTGATAAAGTAAAACATGTACATTGATCAACGA
>OZ022584.1:1628667-1683667 GCA_963669155.1 Arbacia lixula | reverse complement strand
TGAAGGATGACATTTGAGATTAAAGCAAGATGATGATATTGGTGATAAAAACAAGAAGCATATAAAGAAGCACGACTTAGTAAATTATCGCAAAACACACAGGCATACATTAACAACAATATTAATCTTTAATTCAGTGAGTGCTCTCGTGGATTTAAATCTCCATGTGTTGTTTATAACTTAATTGAACTTTGCCTTGCAAAGTTCACAACGCGTCGGAAATTTCAGTAATCTATACAATATCATGATTTTATACCCCTTTATGTCAGGATACTATATCAACATTATCATTCTTTTTATAATTATATTTATTCCCTTCGTTGTAGTTAACCATACATTATCATGATTATATACCCCCTTCATATCAGTAAACGAGAAGTAATAACAAAATGTTACATGTACTGCCAACTACATTTATTAGACATAACTATACATAAGTAATCCAGGCCCCGTGGCGTAATGTTCTTTGTTTCAAAAGAACATGCATAGCGGACTGTATGTCATCTCCTTAGAAACAGGTACATTCATCTGCGATTGGTTATCATGGACCGCAGAATTAACCATAATGCGTGGACGATGAGAAATAAATGGCCTTGTTGAGATTTTAAGAAAATTAGTAGATAAGATACAGTCTGTGAAAATAGAACTAATTTCCATAATGCTGCCTGCAGCTTTGATGTGTTATTTGAACAAACATCCTAAATAGACGTATGAGCAGGCTTGTGCGCGCTCCTCAAGCCGCGGTAAATGAGCGTGTGTCTAGACACGTGCGTGGTTGTGCCCATGCGTGGACAGTTCTAGTCAAGGATGAGGGAGTGGGAAGGAAAGGGAAAGGGGGGGGGGGCGTGATATTTAACGATGTTATAAGAAACAGGAATTGGAAGTGAAAAGCGAACAGAAAAGCGAAACGAATATAACGCTATCTACACGAAATACGATAAAAGGTCTTGGCAACCGAGGTCATGCATGAATCTGAGAAGAGGGGGGGGGGGGGGCGGTGGCACCGCGAAACGCCCCTCTCACTGAAATAAGTTCCCATGGCCCTGACGTGCGACATCATCCAATAATGGAATAATGATAGTGCGCGTGGTGTACCGCAAACCATCATTATTCATGGTATCGTGTTGATTATTCGATGTGGAGTTAAGATGGGTAGCCGCATGAATTGCGCTGTTTGAGTTGGCATGGGACTTAGCACATAACGAAGTATCGGAATTTGTTTACTAACTTGTTTTTATATATAATGGGTGGTGTTGGTATTGGTATCAGAATACAACTAATAGTAGAACTGGTTTAGATCTTGGTATTAAGTAATGGAGTGGAGTTGGTATTGGTTCTGGTATTGGTGTGGTGCTGGTCTGTCATGATGGTATCTACCTGGGCAATATCATTAAAACCCCACCCTCAGTTCCCATTTAATTCCCCCCCCCTCTTTAATTTCCCTTTTTTTCATGTATGTTTATTTTTACATTCACACTATTCACCTTTCGTCCCACTCAGATTAGATAAAACTTTCGATGACAAATATAGATTCTATACAGGTGACTCTATGTGATGGTATGTCACAAAGAGTTATTTTGATCATGTACTATTGGCTGCGAATGTTTTATGATTATGAAATTAGTACGCATCTTCATGCCGATATTAATGCAAAGGTAAATTACATTACCAGACCTTGAAAATCCGATTGGCTTAAAACACACCTTCATGACAAAGGTAATGGTAGAGTTATCCCTTTCATAGTCTCGAACACCCATTTTCCTTACCACATACCTTCATGCCATTGGTAAAGAGAGATTAAACCCTTACATTACAATACAGTGTACCTTGAAAATCCCATTGGCTTAAAACGTACCTTCATGGCAAAGGTAATGGGACAGCTAAAGTCCTAATGCAGCATTGACCTTTCCTGTTGAGGACCAAGGATCAAGGTGGGACGAGGTAAGCTTGTTACCTCTGAGACCTGTGGAGTTTGCTTACTCGGTCTGGCGCTGCGCTACAGCACATGTTGTGATGACATTTGCGCGCGCTTCAGGCGAGGAGCTTTTAACACACCATGATTGTTTGAATGCTTAACAGAATCCAGGCTCCTTTCTTCATTCTCTCTCTCTCTCTCTCTTGCTCTCTCTCTCTCTCTCTCTCTCTCTCTCTCTCTCTCTCTGTCTCCCTTTTTCTCTCTTTCTCCTTCTCTGTAAATCTTAGTTTCATTTTATCTTTTTATCATTGTGCCGTCCTCTCTTTCCAATCATTGTCTCTTTATATGTATGTTTCTCTCTTCCCACTCCATTTATAGCCCCCTCTCCGTATATTTCTTTACCTTTCTCTCTCTCTCTCCCCCCCCCCTCTCTCTCTCTCTCCCCCCCCCCCTCTCTCTCTCTGTCTAACTCCTCTGTTCTCTATACCTCCTCCTTCCACACCCTTTAATAACTCAAATAATTTGTATACTTTGTAACTCCTCGAATATCTAGTTCTTCATGCAAGCATACACACACACACACACACACATATATATATATGAAAGAAATGGATGATGAGAACAATGGTAGGCGTAGCTTAAATCAAGGTTCCCCAGAGCTATCTACCCTTTGGAAAAATTGGTGATGCCGAAAAAATGTCTCTGCCGATTTAAGCTACGCCTCCCATTGTTCTCTTCATCCATTTCTTTCACAAAATATTTAAATAAAAGAGTTGCCAAAACTGTTGTATATGTATAATTTCTTACATTTATATATATATATCTCTCTTGCAACATTTTCCACTTTTGTCTTCTTCTCTCCGTCTTCATCTCTTTCCTCGTCTGTCATTAGTATTTCACCGTGTCCACTGTTCTTTTTATGCCTCGCTCTTGCCTTCTTTATCTCGTGTGGCTTCTTTCGTTCGCTGTATGTCATTTCCCCATTCCTTCCCTCTCTATTCATCTCCCTCAATTTGATACCGCTCGATTTACAATCATTGAGAGGAAGGCAAGATGAGAGCATCATCCCTGTTTCCCGCCCTTTAGCGAAGCATGTCTCTGAAGAGGTGTCCTTATCGGTAGTGATGGCGTAACACACGTCCCAGCGGGATGGTCCGTTGTAAGAGGCTACCCCTCGGGGGTTGGAGAGGGGTGGAGAGGGGGGCGACAAGGGGATGGGGAGGGTGGATGTGTTGAATAACAGTGTTCGATCCTGGGATTCATTAATGTATCAGCAAATGCACATCGGAGATAAATAATGCCTTGTTAGGTCTGTGTGTGTGTCGGGAAATCGGCTGGTTTATGTAGTGTAAGTAGTGCATTTTTGTTTACTGCAATGCACCAATAACATAGATAGCTTGAAAAGGAAACAGGTTTTCCATTTCCAGAAAACTGTTTTCTAACCTTGCTTTGATAAAAAGTTACAAATCAATAGACATGCATCATGTCCATCCGCTCCTGAGAAGATATTCGTTTTATTTATCTGTGTATTCTCTTTTACCAACGCTCACACTCAGTCAGTCTGATTAACAAATTGATCCCAAAAGTGAATATGAAGGTTCTCACATATGTGACAACATAGAGCTATTCTCTTTTTATGATTTATAAATCAGAATCGAGTGATTTTAGTCACGTTTGTGTGCATTTATATTGTTATCCTCTATTCAATTTGAGACTCCTGGCGCATAAATGTCTGCAGTATGATCTTAACACTTAAAAGATAACTAATAATATGATTTATGTTTTTAGTCTTTAAATAGACGAGAGTAGGCTACTCTGCTTTTCTTGACACAGATAGCGGTGTTATTATTCAAAATGACTGACATGAGTAAGAATATTTTGATAGATACACTTTGTTTCAATTTGAAATATAACTCAACTGAAGATGACAAAATACTCGTTAAATGATGGCCACGTGTGGTGGCTTTTTCTATAATACAGAGGCATCTTGCTTTAAATATCAATGCTAGTTTCCAGTTCCATTTTAAATCCCAACCGCACATTTTTTTTTTTGTTATTTAATTAAACGATCTGGCTTCAATAGACTAATCATTGTCAAATTCAATGTGAAAATGAAAAAGTGACCAGTCTTGTGAGTATTAGATTCTGCTTTCTCGGTTTGAATTTGGAATGTCCAAAAGCTTCGAGGCTAGCTTATGAAAATTCCACGTGTCCTTAATATCTACGGCCTTCTCAGCGTCTCTCAATTTCATAATCTCATAACATTGCAAAGAGAGAGATTAATTGCTAAATTGTCTGGAGAAAAGGGACCGAGATATCGAAACAGTTGTAACTCGATGCTAAACCTCTCCCATTGGCGTACGATGCCTACTGTCAGCATATCCTCACGCACTCGCTGCAAGGGAAGCACATGGCTAAAAGCGCTCGGCATCGTGATGAAAACGCCAGTTGCTGTGGTAGTCGCATTGGGGTTCGAAGACCTGTTTTTGGCAGCAACATGAAAGAGTTTCAGTCCCCATTTTTCTTTTTTATAGGGAAAAAACCAAGCAGCCGTGGAAAGAAGCATGTATGTAGGCTTCATACCGGATGGGCATTTTATCTTGCATACCTCTCTCCTTGCGCATGAATTCACGCCGTGAATATCATTACGCGTGGCGTGATGCGGCGTCGCTGTGCGCGTCGCGGAGGGATTCAGCAGCGACGCGGAAGTCCGCACTTCTAGATCCTCGGAGAGAATTAATGTCTGCACTGGAAGGCAGAGGGAAGGGGGAGGGGCGCCCTCGAGATTATGATTGCTCGACCACACATGGGGGTATAGGGATGAGTTACGCATACGTATGTACTCCGAGTTCTTTCATTCCTGTGCCTAGACAAGGTGCAGTCAAATCTGTTTGTAAAGACCAACCCAAAGGTAAACAGAAAAGGTGGTTTATATGGACAGGTGATCATTTGAGACATATGCAATTAGATTCAACATGCTCAGACGGTATTCAGCGTGAGGGGTTTTGTAGACGGGTTTGACTGTGATGATTGTAAAAGTGTGTGTTACCGGTTCAACAAGCTCCACTGGCTCATAAAGTGTTAATCCTGAAGAATTATAATGACGGATTTAATTTAATTATAACAGTTAAATCAATTCTAATGATAGCAACCTCTGAGCAATGCAAAACTCTGCATATCAGTCAATTAATTCCAACTAAAATCAATCACCAGGAGCCGTGCCGAGCCCGGAGTTGGCGGCTCTGCACCCCACATTCTTCCGTTCTTTTTATCTCCAGTTCTTGTTCTGACGAGCGGAACAAAGACTCATCCTCTGTTAATCAAACCATGTTATTCGTTGTCTTCCCCTTTTTCACCTTCCTTTCTACCAATAACCTTTCCGATATTATCAACGGATCACTGGCGGCAGGGGCCATTGGGGGCGCCTTCCTCATCCTATTTATACCGCACGCCAATTTATATCTACATCTCTACAAGGGTAATACACATATCCCACAGAGCAGCGTGTAGTCTGGTCGGCAAAGACTTAAATACCTCTCCCGTGACACATAAATATTTACACTGATCCCAGTTGAAGGTAAGCAGTAAGCGGTTACTGTACACATGGATCCGACCCCCTGCCGCGCTCCAGCCGAGACCTTAACGGAGTCTAAATGAGTCCTGATTCAGGCGCTATTTAATCCCCCGTGTAATTTCCCTATGTGCACGCGATCTGCGCTGCGCCAATCACTGGTCGCGGTTCGTTGTGAAATGTCAAGGACGGTACGTGGGCCAAGAAACCTCCTCGAGACGAGCTCATTGCTTAAACAGATCGTGTCAAGATAGAGTAAGATTGCCTTACTGAGCTCGCTCAGTTCACGACAAGGTTAGGGGAATAATGCAAAAGTTTTTAAACTTTGGAGAACAGCTTTTGTGTATTTTTCCTTACATATCTTGAGGTGGCAGTGGCTTGAATAACGAAATTCGAATTCGAAAGCGATTTTTTTTTGCAGGTTTGAAGGCATTTCTTACTGCTATTAGGGTATTCGTGATTCAATATTGTTGAATGAATGTACAGGAACTCATATAGAACTGCTAATGCCAGATATTTATGAGCACGATCATTTCATTTGTGATGACAGTAGACATTTCATTTAATTAGTTGTGTCTTGATAACGTTAATTAAAATTCTGGTATGAACTTTTGGAGAATAACCAGTTAATTTGGTGCATTAATACAGAATTGTTTGTCATACGATACTTTCTATTGTCTTTGATGTATTCCATATTTTTATGTTTTTCACGAAAAATAATGATTATTCAAGAACAACAACAACAAATCAAAGGACCGTAAAGTATTACAAGAGTAAATGTCTTTCATCGTTTACCGGAGTTATGAGATAAACTCCACAAATCAACCGCTCCGTGCATGTGGTTCACATTTATCAATGATTTAAACGGCCGTTAACTCTTTATGAGACAAACTTATAAACTCACATACAGGTCAATGACCGGACACCATTATCCACTCCTCGATGGCAGGCCGATATGTTGATCAGTATGTGTGGTAGCGGTACAAGAAGAAGGATCATTGTGCATGTAAGCACACAGAGGAGCTTGTGATAGCTTCATATCTTCAGTAGATAAGACTAGCATGCTACGCTATGGGTTTGTACCACTGGTCATGGGCGGAAATCCAGGTGGGTTACGGGGGGACGCCCCCCCCCCCTCCCAATTGGAAGGGGAGGGGACACAATATGAAATCCCCCCACTATTTTCGGTCCTGTACCCCCCCCCCCCCCCCCCCCCCGCCCATCCCTCTTCCCCACTATGACCACTTTTAGAGACTGGGCGGGATAAAAAAAAAAAATGAAAAAAAAACACCCCCCCTCCCAAAAAAAAAAAAAAAAAAAAAATCACTAACCCCCACCCACTCCCCGCTCAGGGGTTAGTTCTTGAGGAAAACAATGTCTCCCCCACCTTCAGAGAGCGATTTCCGCCCTTGCCACTGGTTGTACATTATCATCGAAGAGGCTTTCATAGTGTCATTCCATTAGGATAATGTGCAAGATCCTTCATTTTGCTATTATAGAAATTGAAATCCTAAAATATAATACAATACTAGATGAAGAGAGAAAAATATGTAGGCTACCTCGCACATCCAATTCCAATTCAGACTTGCATGGATGACATATGTATTCAAATTTATTTTTACTTTCCCTGAGAACTTTCAACAATTTGTCATTTGACCCTCTTATCACTATTGGAACGACAATGTGTGGTAAGCCAATGAGGATTCGAATGTTAGGTATTGTGAGGGTTAAACTGTCTTTTTTGCACGTGCCAGATGCGATATAGAAGCCGTGCGAGCTATTTTATTAGGGAGCATGCAGGGCGTGATGGAAGCTAATCGTTGATCGAGACTCACTGGGGTTAGGATGTCGCCAGAGGAAGAAAACATCTGCACCAATGTGGATCAAAGAAGAGGGAGACGGGGTGCAATAAGAGGGGTGGGGAGGGAGAATATAGGGGCACGGAGGGAGAGGGAGGGATGTAAACAGGGAGTGTGGGGTGAGCATGTCGCCAGAGGAAGGAAACAGCTGCAACAATGCTGATAAAGGAAGAGGGGGGACGAGATAAGGGGTATAAGGAGAGGAGGGGGAGGGCGGAGACGGGTGTACGGTGGGAGGAGAGGGGTGTTTCGAGGGAGATAGGGGTGTAAAGATGGAGCATGGAGTAAGGATGACATCATAGGAATGAAACACCAATGTGGGTCGAGGAAGGAGGTGAATGAAAGGGATGTAAGGAAACGATGAGTAGGGAGGAGAGGGGTGTTCAGAGGTGGGGAGGAGTGAAGATGTCACCAGAGGAAGGAAACAGCTGCACTGATGCGGATTAAAGAACATAGGTATTCTTGTTTAATTTCAGGAAACCAGGAAAAAAAGAATCTGAACAAGATAACATCTTCCAAGTTCACCCAAATTCGAACATGGCGATGACTACTGAACGGCTCTGCTATGAATACGGCTCGTAATGGTTATCACTTCTACCCCCTACCTGTAGTTTTGCAATTTCTTGAAAATCTTGAGAGGTAAAGCTGACCTGCTGTGAAAATTAGTCAGACATTCAGAGAATAAATTAAGTCGCTTACAAAAAAAAATAATTGAACGTATTGATTGATTTCCCACTGATGGGTTGGATTTGCCTGCTTACGGGGGTTTGAACCACTTATAAAAATAAAGTTCAAATATTTTCTATAATAATAACCATAATCATTGTATCATAAACTAAATCCTGATAATTTCGCATACATTTGAGAGATGCAAATACTATATTCTGTTCAGTATAAGAAAAAGAAAAAATGTCAACTTGTTACACAGTCATGATTGTGATCAAATGCCATGATGCTCTACCGCCTTGCTGCAGAGTAATGGAATCCTGTTAACGACCCAGTAGAAATACCATTACCGTAATCTGTAGCGGCAAATAAGTGTTAAGGTGCTTTTGAACTACGTTCACACGAAATAAGTTTTCATACAGCTTGCCACGAATTATATTCTATTGAGTCGTTAAAACAATTTCGGTGGTGCAACGAAGCAATAAGCCGTCTGGACATCTCACATCCGCTACATACGGGCTTGCCGCTACTACTTGCCCAAATGACAAATTGTTTTGCCTTTCTAAGGGATTTCTCTACTCCAGCGAAGATGCTGAACACAATAGTACATGTACTTAAACGTCGTTACATGGAGAACTGTTTTTATTTCGTTGCGACGGGACCTATTATAAGCAACAGCGTAATAGGCGTGAACGTAGCACGACAGTATGCTAGCGGAAATCTGTTTGGTGTGGATGAGTCTTTAGTCGTAGGCCATCCGTTCTTCAGCGCGCCTTCACAGTAAGGACGAGTGACGTATCACGAGCAGTAAATGACATCCTCATACTTTGGTCGAGCTATTTTAGCGCGCTGCGGGTGAGCGGGAACAAAGTGATTTACGCTGTGGGCAAAATAATAATGCATCCCCAAGGTGGTATGTTTTCTTCTTTTTTAACATGATCTCCATCATATAGCCAGCCTTTCTTCGAACTTGTTACATTATAATATGAGTATGACTTTTTAACTAACCGCAAACATACACATGTGTTTACATTCTGTTTGCAAAAGAAATGACATCCATTTTGGAATATTATTTTCACGTTATTTGGACGTGATAACTATGTTTACGTAGCTGAGTATGTTCTGCGAGGGATAAGAACACAACGCGTTCATTAGTAGTCACAATATAGATGGAACGTGCCACGCAATATGTAGTTCGACTTGTACCTCAATCTCTAGAAGGCACATAAATGGTTGGGCAAGAAGTCACATCAATAATAATTGCCAATCGCTAAGTTGCAACCGCAGTTAAATTTAGAGAAAATCTGTGCCGTTCAAATTATCATTTGAAAAGGAGCAAGTTAGATGTTATTGTCGTGATTTGATTAAGAAAGTTGCGTAACCATCTAGAAGAAGGTGCACCTGTGGAAGTGCGAGCCGCCGAATACGATATCAAATTATCACCCGTCTGACCTTAACATAACAATGACGAAAGTTGGTATGAACTCTAGGTAACACCGGTGTTATTTACCAATGTTGCCATGGAAACGACATACTTACATTACAGATGCATCCAGAACTGGAGGCGTCAGCTCGGCACATGTTGGCGGAGTGATAACGTATTGACAGAGTGTGTGCATTACGCGAATTCGCTACATGGTCTCTGGAAGACAGAACATTATGCAGGGAACAACGGAGAACATAGAGATGGGGGAAAAGAGCTTGAAGTAGATTGATAGATCGATCGTGAAGGAAAGAAAGAGAGTGAGAACCAGACCAAGAGACATGATGTATATGTTGAATTATGCACGCGAGTGTGCATGTGTATGTCAGAGAACGAGAGAACAAAGTGCAGAGGGAGAATGGGTGTGGACAGAGAGAGAGAAAAAAAGAGAGAGGATAAAGAGAGAGGGGGGGGGGGGTTATGGGGTGAGGAGAAAAAGAAACAGGGACACATGAGAGAGAGATAGGGATAGACGAATACATAAATGTACATGGCTTTAATGAAAAAGGGGGATAGATCTAGATCACCGCGCCTATAATCATGAGGGAACTGTATAAACTCCGTGGAATTATTGTTTATTTTATAGCGCAATCAAGATATTATATCTTATCAACGCAATAATGATAAAACTAACCAGCTCCAGATAATCATGATAATGGCTTCTGCAACAACCCTTGGGGAATCATTAAACACACCTACGATATTCCGTCTCTTAAATTACATACTTATTTTCTCTAGTAGTTAATAGCTACTTAGGGCGTCCAATCACCGACTAGTGGGGTTCATTATCGTCGCTAAACCTGAGAAAACCCGCAAAATTTAGCCCCAAGATACTTCAGTAAGCCTTTCTTTCGTAATTCAAAGACGTTAACCCTCTTATCACATTGGCATGGATATGTGTAGTAGGCCAATATAGGGTTTCCGATACCTCGTAATGAAAAGGGAAAAAAAGAAAAGAACGTAGTCAAGGTAGTGCAATAATCGCTTGTGGAGCGTCGTAGAGCTCAACGTAACCATGCTGTACCACAGAAATCTAGCAGAAATCTCATGTGCACTTGGCACTGATAGATTGGTAGTAATGTCGGTAGTAATAGCGTCCCGGGAGACAAGAGACGTGGACGAGAACTGATTAAAAAATATAAATTCTAAAACATTAGAGAGAGAAAGGAGGGATATCTTTGCAAATAGGAACAAAAACGACAACGGTGACACAGGCAATACTTTTTAAAGAAAAATTCAAAGGGTAGAGCTAGTAACAAATTTGATCAGTGATGAAAAATAAATTACAAATACCGAACCGTAGTACAGATCAATTCATACATGTAATATGAACAGTGATGAACAGATCAACTTTGATAATACATGTGTAATTCCCAGCAATAGGCGTCAACATGAAGTGACGATATCGTCAAAGTTTGGCCCCATGTATTGAGAAAGGAATTTTAACCCAAAGGCGAAATGAGTGAGAATAACAACATAACGTAAATGAGGGAAGGTATTATAGATACAGAAAATTGAACATGTTAAAGGGCCCCTGTGATCAAAATATATATTGATTTCTGTTGATGCAACTTAATATGGATACAACAAAATCACTAACTGTTCAATGGAAATATGTGTCCTATATTATAAAATGATTTTTCTATATTTTTTCTCAGCACTGATAAGCCCCGCCTCCAAAATATCCTCCAACTCAAGATTCCCCCTGTGACATCATCAAAGGTAGAAATTAGCAGGATGATAGACATAATTTATGCACAAACTAAACATTGCCATGACTACCTTCAAGTGATTATAATAGCATCACATAGCTAGCACATTTCTGACACAAGGAAACGATTATTCCCACATGAAAGGTTGTTAGATGGTATTGTGTGAAGACATGTGATGCTCTTGTGGGCAGGTGGAGGTAGTCATTGCAATGTTTAATTTGTATTGTGGCAATGCGTTTAAATAACATAGGGAATTGTTTGGTTAATGATTCAGGCAGTAATGTTTGATGACAAGAGTACATGAACAGATGAAGGTTTACATTATAAATATATGTAAAATAATATCATTATGTACATTCATTAAAGAACGGTGGCCAACGATGACATAATACCACGGTGACGAAGAGAGTACTTCATAGCAACACTTTGTAATGGTAGATCATGCACAAACGCTTTGTATGCCCAGATGTACAGTTGTTCTATAGCGTGAAAGTGTATCACTTATTCAAAAATGCCTAAATGGCGCATACAATGTATTAATGGGTAAGCAAACATTGTTAAATACGAAGATGAAAATGATGGTAAAGAAGGTCCTCATGTCCATGTGTCAATGATAACACTGATTTCGATTTAATCATAATGTGATGGTATAGTTTGGTTAGCGATCAGTACATCTTTAGAAGGACGATTTTTTTTAAAGACAGAAAACATCCTGTGAAACCAAATCATCTTTCAAAAAAAAAAGTATGCTGTATACAGGTGAATAATAAGAACAGAAATATACTGCACAACTTTTTTCTTTCACAATCCTGTTCGCTCGCTGTGTGACCAATCTCACCGCCGGAGCAAATTTCGTAGAAGAGATCTTAAGCGAATGAGGAAGCATTGATTTGTAACTGATATCGATAAAGTGACATAATTAGAGAGAGAGGATTCTGACTGAATGCAAGGCAGGTTATAGAACAGTGGTGACCGACATGTCGGGTCGTCTAATTCGCAAGAGAAATTAATCATAAATTGGCTCCAAGCGAGAGCACTACTCAATCTACAAGATCATAATATCTCCCATGCTTGATTAAAACTTCCAAATTTCGCAGAGTGAGAAATGAAAATTCGGATTAATTCAACATAGAGAACCGACCAGATATTGCTGAAACTTAATCAATCGCTTATTCCGTAACAAAACAAAACTAATCACTTTTGGAGGCAGAGATATGTGAAGGTAATATCTAGCTTATGGATGTAAAAAAGAATAAACAGTTATCTAAATCTTTAGAGACAAGAAAGTCAAAATGTTTTAGATTTCTTTAAAATCACTCTAAACAAAAAATGATATGGAAATATAATTCCACAATTAACCCTTTGTGCGCCAGACATACGTCTTCTCTATGGGGTTTGTGTGCAATAATGGTGAATAAAAAAACACATGTCTTGTTTCGTCTCTCGTCTTTATCTCCTCCTCTCTCATGTTATATCTTCTTTCCATTTCTGCCTCTCCTTTTCACCTCTTTCTGTCTTCATTTTTACCCCCCCCCCCCGTCTCCTTTCTCTCCCCTTTCCTCTTTGCTTCTTCTTCTTCTTTCCCTTTTCCACTCTCCCTCCCCATCTCTTCTTCTCCTTACTCTTCGCTTTGTCTCAACTCTCACCTCTCCCCTTCCCCCTCACCCTCTCCCCTCCCATCCCTCCCTCCCCACCCACCCCAGCTCTACCCATCCTTTCCCCTCTCCTTGTCTTATTTATCCCACATTATTTTCTTTCTGTCTGTCTCGCCTCCCTTCCCCCCTCCCCTCCTCTCTCATCTCAACAGCTGTACCCCTCCCCGCCTTCTCCTTTCTCCTTCTCACTTGAAGGATCTCTCGCTGAACGAGCCACTCACAAATGGGCGGGCTTTTTCTTTTGAGAGCAAGCGCACAAACCGCATTATACGGCGACTCGAGATAATAACGCATCCCGGCAGTCCATCCTCGATCGAACTTAATCAAATCTAAAATGCTAAAATTCTATTATGAAATTACCTTCTATGTCCTTTCATTGTTTTTCTTTCCTCGCTCACCCGTCTCTTCCCCCTTTTGTTTTGTTTGTGCATCTTCGACAGGACACCGATCTGCGGTGGACGAGGCGAAAGGTGCGGATATCTGTCGTGTAGACGGGCGAGTTGGTCGGCGCCGCCTCGGCCAGTTGGCGAGAGACGAGCAGCAGAAAAGTGGAAGAAATTGCGCAAATGTCGTGTGGTTTTCAAGATCTTTCTTCGGGAAATATGTGCGAGCCAAGATATGCGAACTTCAGCGGTGAATGTCAATAGGTGTTAGATTGACGACATTCTGTCGTTGTTTTGTTTCATGCCATGCATGGGAAACGGAGCTCGCTGAATCAGATTGAGCAACTGTGGTTAGTGTGTATAACTGCAACCCGATCAGATACCCCACTTGGGTTGCGCTCTAAAGGGATGCAAACGCAGTCGGAAGCGAACACTGGATTTTTATTTGAGTGCTGTAACCGCATTGGCCACATAAACAAGAGTTTAAAGTAGCTGAATGGTTCATCTATTCTGAGGACGGATCAGAAGGAACTGCATTTAACAAAAGAGGAGAAACCGGGCTTTAACAGGGTGCTTATGAAAAACTGCTACGTATTAACCTGGAGCAAAGATGATGAACGATTAAATTTACCGACCTGACAAGACGGCTTTGCACTTTCCAAAGTGCTTCAAACGTGGGAAACTAGAAATAAAACTGAGAGAAAAAGGAGAGCGTATGCAGAAAAAGGAGTTGTGGCTCAGCGCTGCAAATCTTCATGTCATTCGGAAGTAATTGGCGTAGGACCTAAAGCGATGCTACGGAGGTGTGTGTTTTTATTTGCCTGTCTTCCCTCTCTTTCTTCATTCTTGGCGAGCACCTGTCTTGAGGCAGCCGCATTTGCATCTTGCGCTCTCTCGCTGGTGTGAACCCACGCGAAAGCCGGTAGGAATCGACGAGGAGTTAAACAGAGGCAAGAGGGGAAGGAACGAGTAAGGGGGAGAGAAAATCTAGGATAGGAAGTGACTTGCGAATCGCCTATCCATGGCAACGCGATAACGCAATTCGTCTGGTAGAAAATCAGGCGTAACGCGTGCAATCCTCCCTCACAAAAAACTTAATGTTTGTGGTTCTTTCCGTGCACGTCGGTGGCAGTCTACGATTAGCAACACAGTGCTGCGGGTGTTGATCTGTAAACATTTGTACACTTTTCTTCGTCTTGTTTTAAGGCTATGTTTGGATTTTAAATCAGCGAATTCGTCGCCACGGCGACTCATACGAGCGAACCTGGATATTAATCACGTGAATGGGTCGCCGCAGTGCGTGCGCTGTTAGCTTCGCACGTTTACAGTTGATCTCCAAAGAGCGTCGGCACTGCACGCAGAGAGCTCTATTCAGCATTCGTGGGATCGGCATTCTTCCATGCACAAGCATTGACAACTGACGAATCAATCTCGTACCAGCGGCTCGATACAGATGACAGGGAGAAGCGCCGCAATTGTCATTCTGTCACGTTCGGGTTAAATCATCCTTGATTGTTGCTCGCAATGGCTGTATCTACGACGGCGAAAGGCTTGTTCGCTTTCACCTTCTTTCAGGCTCTTTAAGAGATGATACATCGTAGTCAGATGTCCTATTCCAGCAGTTAATCAAGTTCAAGCAGTAATCGGTTGAGATTGGTGGAAGTAGCCGCTCTCTCTGTGGGGTCTGGAATCTGACCTACTCGCCGCATTTCATCTCGCCAGAGCGATGCTGACGGCGGCCTGCCGAAGATACGGTACGAACCACTGACCGCCAGGGGTATTAAGCGTCCAGTGAGGAAGAAACACAAACATTTTCTATTCCTGATTGTGCCAGAGGCGGCACTCATTACTGGGGTCCATTGTGTGTTTGGATGTCAGCCTTTCCTGCTCGCATGGAAGTGAAAAGTGTAGCCATCCTAATTTTGTGAATTGCATTTCGCGCCATCTCTTCCTTACAACTCCCTGAGTAGTTCATGTTTTGCTCCCAGTGTTTGTGGTGAAAAGTATAAATAACATCGCTAATGTCTGTTGGGATAACGGCACAATGACACGTGTGTGAGTCACTCGCGTTGAACTTCTTGCCTGCATTTGAAAGGTCTTTTGATACCGCTGTTTGGAGAGAGAGTATCCGATGCAGAAATAGATGAACCATGGAGGATAGTGACGGGAACTACACGGTGGTGTACTACTTCACCGATAACAGCTCTCAATTAATCTCGGATCAAATTACCGCTAATAAGTATTCGTCCGGCGTCTTGGCCTTGATCGGCATTGTGTTGGGGCTGATCATCTTCGCGACCATCTTCGGAAATATCCTGGTCATACTCTCCCCGGTCGTCAATCGCAAGCTGCGCAGTATCACGCACATGTTCATCGTCTCACTCGCCGTGGCCGACCTGCTACTTGCCATCCTGGTGCAGCCGTTCAGCGGCTTGATGGAGCTGCAGAACCAGCGCTGGAGTCTGGGCGCCATCTTTTGCAATATCTACGTGTCTTTTGATGTCCAACTCTGCACAGCTTCCATCCTTCACCTCTTCGCCATCAGTATCGACCGCTACATCGCCATCAGCGACCCCATGAACTACCGCAAGCGACTGGACAAGCGGAGAGCGATTATCGCCATTACTATCGTTTGGGCTGTGTCGATATCAATTTCGTTTCTACCGCTCCATCTCGGCTGGAATACGGCGTCCGGTCGGATCCAGAGCTTCGACAACCCAGAAAAGTGTTACTTACAGGCAAACACTTTTTTTGCGCTTTTAGACGGCCTCTTACTTTTCTACTTACCTCTAACGGTCATGTGCTGTCTATACTTCCGTGTCCTCAACATTGCGCGCAACCAAGCGCGTAAGATAAACTCGCAAACCCCGCACGCGTCTGCGCAGTACAACGGATCCACCAAAGCTAATTCGCGTGAGACGCTAAAACCGCCGAAGCCGCGTGCATGCGTGGACGAACACCGCGCAACCAAAATGCTGGGCGTCATCATGGGGAGTTTCATCATCTGTTGGGTGCCGTACTTCACCATCTTCACCTTTATTCCCTTGTGTGAGTGCGAAATCCCCCCGGTTGTCTCATCCATCGCCCTGTGGCTGGGCTATGTGAACAGCACGCTCAACCCCATTCTCTATGCCGCGCTCAATCGGGAGTTTCGGCGCGCCTTCCGGAAGCTACTGCGACTGCGACATATGCGCACATACGGCGACAGATCGTACATCTCTCACCTCGAGCTGACGGCGCCGCAGCTGGTGTCAGGCCTGAACGGGAGGGGCAGCGCCAGCGGGGCCGATACGACGACGTCTACGCTGCGGAGGGGAAAAGGCGGGAATGGGTATCTGAGCGGGGCGGAATCGAGAAAAGGGTCTAGGGAAAGCAGACTAAGTGCAATATGTTTGAATGGTGGTGACAATAGGCAATAACGCTCTCATGACCAGCATTTGATTGCCAACAAAAGTGGATATTAAGTTTGCTCGATTTAAGATCGCATTCCCACTTAACGCTTCGCATTAATCGTGGGAAGAATATTAAAAAAAAAAATACGGCGTCTTCATTGACCACGGAAGAGCGTGAAACGGGTTGGCTCGTGTCTACATACTATGTACAACATCTTCTGGAAACAATCGAAGACAGTGGAAAATATCATGCTCAAAATGTTGAATATGTAATCAATGAAATATCATGCAAATAAGGGCAGGTAGACCTGACGATCGTAAGTATGAAATATTTATCTCCATGATATGGATATCACAGTGCACTCTATCACAAGTAGCAGATACCTGTGAAAGAAAAGATGTTTGAATGAAAGAATGAAGCTTCTAATGAATCGTGCGACGGGTAATAACAACATCTAAATTTATCAATATGCTGTACCATGGCTGCTGTGCGATAATTCACACATCTCAGTAGCTGATTGATTCAATTCGGAAAGAACGGGTAGCGGTAGCAGACACGACAAAGTTCATATATTGAAACTTTCCAGGTCTTGTTTAATTGTGAACAAAGAATATAACCGTCCTCTTAAGGACTAACAATATAATAAACAGTGAAATCTTATCATAAAAAAGTTATTCTTACGAGGCCGTAGAATGTTTTGTACCTTCAAATCAGCAGAAGTATTTAAGCTTCATATTTCTTATCTTTTTCACAGAGCAAGGTAACCATAACGACATGAGACAAATAGCCTGTAATTGTGTTTCGAAGAAGTGAGAGTAGTCCATTAGTATGGTCATTGTACATTTTGTCCGTATCACAGTACTCGTGCAGTCAAAACTGGGGTCGTTTTCTGCCGTTTGGAGAGAAACAAATATCCTGCCGACAATAGACAACTTTATTATCTATGTGCACTTTGTCGTTATCATACCTTATGCTCTTATCTCAGAGATATGAGCATAGATAGCGGCAAAACGCTGCGCATCTGTAAAAAGATGTAATATATTTTATACTTGATGTGACCAAACGAGGAATACATGGTATAACAACTCTGCATGCATCCCATATCAGTGCAGACTACAGGCAGAAGATATAGCAATGTCATTTATTGTGAGCTGTATCATTTGGAGTGTAAAATTTCATTATTTCCGCTAAGTAATTATTTTCCGCTTAAAGTACAAGGACCTTTTTTTTTTTTTATAAAGGATTACGGTTGATCGCAACTTGCCTAGCTATTTGGTATCAATCGCAATACTATATATTAGTGATTGAAATTGGAATGGCGATCGATTAATATCAATCGTAACTCTTTAAAAGGCGGGACCCAGACGCTCACCATATGAGCTACATGGCGGACGTCAAGCTGTAGAGTATCGTGTTAACGTACAAATAATCAGACGTATTTATTATTCATGTCACATAACAACTTAGGTGGAAATAATCATTGATGTTGTTTACTTAATGTGGTCCCCTTATCCATCACTTTCAGTACCATGAGTGTATGAAATGTGTGAAAAGATCATTAGGCTATCTCTGGCTTGGTACTGAGCGCGTTAATTATCAAGATAAAAGTAACACCAAATCACAGCATCGAATATCAGAGTCACACACGTTAGCCGGAGAGCACCCACCGTGTCAGGAAGTCGCCCTGGTTTCATCTTCCACCTGACCTCTAACCTAATTGCCGCGTTCCCACTCCCCCGCAGTTCCCCGCACCCCTCCTCACCACCCGCCCCCGTGGACCCGAGCCTTTGTGCAGCCGGCACACCTGCAACCCCGCGACAACTCGCTGCCTGTCTTAATGGCGGGAGTCACTGCCTCACGACCGCTCATGCCGCCGATTTAGTGTGAATCCCTCAGAGAGCGAGAAGAGGTGTGAGTGTGGGGGATGGGGGCATCCGAATACAAAAATAGGCCCTTATAGAATGGTTGACACAAAGTGTTTTATGATATCTACCCACTTACAAATCAAAAGGCTATCAGACTTAAGGAAATGGTATCTTCGAACCTGTCATGGACTTGCATGTTTAGATAAAGTTTAGCTAGGGTGTCAGGTTTTAATCATGTTAATCATGGTCGTCATTATTCATGTATATCAATTACAAAGCAAATTTACACACTTCTGTACATGCTGAGCGGAATTAGAAGCGCCGTCTCATACATGTACATCATAAAATGTACATCATAAATCGTCACTTTTGATAAGTTTAATAATCATCGTGCCCAATGATGCTCAAAATAAATAAACTTCTTCTGGAATGACGCTCGAAGAAATACCAGTGATTTCCACCAGACCTCTTCGGTTTACCGCCATTAGAGAGCAATTATTTGTTTATGGCATGTAGCCACGGGAGGAAGGGGATAGGTTTCCGTTTGTGACGTCAGAGGCTAGGCAGGTGTGGAAGGTGGCGATTGATTGTTTCAGACCACGTGGTCTCGGGAGGTGAGGCTCAGTCATGACGACTGAAGGAAATCGTCATCGCTGTAGTGGTAATTGGAGCTGATTGAAATTACTGTTATGACGGACGAATGATTGTATTATTGTGTCAAGGGAAGATTATTTATGATATGGAGGACTCATGCAGCCACTTGATACATTACAACGACTCTGCATCATTAAGACTTTATAAATGAGCACCTAACTCGAGCTCACTCACCAACAAAATTATCTGAGATGAAACCACCTCATGTGAAATGGGTTTATTTCAATAACACCGGTTTTGTTTAAAGGTAGATTCACAGACCCGATGTTTTCTTGTTCGTTTCAATGGAGAATTCCAAGCTTCATCTCATCTGAGATAGTGTTTTACAAGTTTTAACCTCCATCCTGGCTAAAGATAGGACCGCATCAGTGATAGAATTGCAGTCTCATTCAATCGGATGTAGGTTTCATCTTATTACAATATCTCAATGTCTGGAATTGTTCTTAGGGAAATGTCTTGCACGCACTTACGTTTGAGGTATAAAACCGAGTAAAGAAAAGAAAATATAAAATTGAAAAAGACATAACAAAATATTTATCACAAAGAAAAGTAGCGGTAGCCTTTCGGTCGACACGGATGACCCCTTTATGAAAGGACAGATGGACAGATGTATCCGATATAACACGAATTTTGATTGGTCGGTGATTGAGAGGTGACACCCAATAGACTTGGGGCTACCATATTTTTCACATCACGTGATGTGCTCGTGTTTCCCATTAACATGATAAATGCCATATAACTTCAGCTGCTCACTCTAATGTTGGGACGTCACGTGGTTTCTCTTTCCATGGTTTCTGTAGATGTAAACAAAAAGAACGTTGCAAAAATCCAGCATAGACTTTTATCCAAATGCCATATCGTAAGCCGGACCATGGTTAAAAAGAGAAAGTTACTTAGCGTTTGATTTCGATCACTCTTTCCTGAAATACCAGTAGCTATAATCTGATTCACCTGGAATGACTTACGGCTGGTGACTTTCTGAACAGTAAGTATGAACAAAAACTATGTTGACTTTTTAGAGTCTGTTAATAGTAAAGAACAGCGTGGTTTTCAACAAAGATAGAAATATTAATCACATACAACATGCCATAAACTGGATCTATATCATCAATAGATCATTGGTATTGCTCTTAGAAAGCAACACAAGAAGTGATCAACTGGTCCTCTGTTACCCATATCCGTTGAAAGCTGGTGTTGCCAAAGTCGTCTGTGGTGCTTATGGCGCTATCATCACAATGATGGAGTTAGTGTTGCAAACAGTGCGTCTTTTTTCTACTTTGATCTTCCTTCAAAATTTGTGATTATTGGAAGAATCAAATTACGTTACAGCTTGATCTTTTAGGTGACTTTCAATGACTATAAAGGGAAATGACTGGCTACGTCATACCTTTGATTAAGTGCATGTCCATTCTAACCAAGAAGGCATCGAAATAGAACTGCGTTGCGAATTAAGAAGCGGTTCGCACCTGTGCGATCAAAGACGCCGCTTTGTAGACTCCGCCTACTTTGTCGCGCGGAGGAGCCGAATCACTGCCTTGTGATCGGAGTGTTAGTACTCCAGGGGAGGTGAGGCCTGGCTTCCAGCCTGTTCGACATTTCTATTCCACACTTAAAGGGGAAGTTCACCCTGAAATCTGGTTTCAATAAAAAGAGACAAATGAAAGAAACATATGAGTGAAGGTTTGACGAAAATCGGTTAAAGGAAAAGAATGTTATTTGATTCTATTTTTTTATTTTGTGACGTCACATGCGAGGTGCTCTCCCATATGTTGTGTACAATTTTTTTTCGAAAATGTGCATTTTCTCACAAAGATATGCATCCTTTTACTTGTGCGTTTGATACATTATCAGAAATACGTTTTTACACACATAACTGTACGAAAAAAAATCATTCCGTTGTCAAAAACAGAAAAAAACCAATTTATCGACTTATTTTGTACACAACATATGGGAGAGTACCTCGCACGTGATGTCACAACATCAAAACTTTAAAATCAAATAACTTTCTTTTCCTTTGACCGATTTTCGTCAAACCTTCACTCATATGTTTCTTTCATTTGTCTCTTTTTATTGAAACCAAAATAATTTCAGGGTGAACTTCCCCTTTAAGGCTGATCAATAGCCCTTTTCCCCAGCCTGTCCCACATGTTTGGGTGAAGCGGAGAAGAAATGAAGAATGACTAGTCGACTGCAGCCAGACTACCTTAGTTAATAGTTGGATTAGATACGCCCAACAGCATGAACACAGGGCACGGGAGGTTGATGACGCCAACATGGAAATTGTGCATCATTCACTCAAAATTAAAATAAGCCGAAAGCAATATTCGCCATTGTAATGTATGGGTGTGTTCCTTCAAGATCAAAATGTGTTATTTTTGTTTCTTCTATATTTTCACGTTCATTTTCTCGGAAAAAGGCGATCAGTCAATGATTTGGCTGTAGGTATTACCGATCACAATATTATATCAGCAGTTTTCTCACGATTAATAGGAGCATCCGTTTCTTGTCTTATTTTATCCTTGTTTCCAATTTCAGAATATTGATGTGAGCGCTTCAGTTTCAAGCGAAGACCGTAACAGAATTGATCGTGTTTTTATACATGAATGTCACAATGTTTTTGGATACACATCATTCATAAAAATGATAACGTCGGTCGGGAAATTCATCTTAATTACGTGGGATGCGGGAGATGGGGAAAGGTGATGTCTGGCGAGCGTTGGCTCAAAAGGTAAATTAAGCGCCGTTTAAGATCCCGCAACGCCTTGAGGTGCGTGTCAAGTTACTGACACTACCAAGATATGAAAATAGAGGGCTTCATAATTAAGTGATAAACCGTCGCGTAACTTCCCCTTAAGGGAGCGATCCATTTTAGACACATTCTGCATGTTGATTAGTTATTGGATGACAGAGATACATAATTCATGCTGGTGCAATGCTACAGGGTTTTTAGACATTTTTCTTTAACTCTTTATGAGCCATTGTGCCATTTTGACACTGGCAATATACCATTCCTTTGGAGTCTGGCAGAGAAGGAGTTGAACAACATGTAGAGGCCTACGACTGACTCGTGTGTGCCATGTCGATGTAAGACGGACAGACAGGCCGACTGACTGACAAACGGACTGACATACAAACGAACGGATTATCCTATGCAGGACAGTGACGAACGAAAGATATTCTCGGTGTAATACGGGCAATACCAGGCAGGACGAGAATGACTTCATGACACCTTGTTTTGGTCACATAATCATTCCACTTGTCAATGCCGAGACAGACTGTAAAACATACCTACATAACTCAAGTACGTAGTCATACTTATGGACAGACGAAGACTGAAATATTAAATCATTTTACATTCATAGAAATGCCGCTTGCCTCGTTATATGTGGTATTTCTCAAAATAATGCTTAGATGATCACCGCAGCGGATTGGACAAACCCTTCAGACAAGGGGTAGCGGCGAATCGCTGCCATGTGAACGTGTCTTCACCCCTTCCTGTGTATTGAACCACCACCTGTCCTCCTCCCCCTCGACCCCCCCCCCCGACCCCTCCCTCTGCACCCCCCCCCCCCCTCCCTCCTTCTAACCCCACCCCTCCATCCCTCTCTGCGCAGTCTCCAAACATGCTTGTCAGAGGCAGTCGATTTGGCCATCCCAGCTGATGCCGTTCCACGGATTTATGTAAAGTGCATCGCGCTGGAAGTAATGGCGAGATGGAGATCGATCGGGCGAAAATCACCAAATCCACGGCTTTTCGGTCCGGCCACATCGCCTAGTCTTCATCATCAGGCCTCTTGTCTGTGCTTGCCAATACGTTTTGCCTCGTATTTCTAATTATCCGTTTCGTTCAATAGGAAAACCTGGAATAATTAATGGGATACGTAGGCATGGCAGGTACGTAGTAAGCATGATTTAAGTCTGTATACGCTATTTAGGAATTCTGCACCGTCAACACACACACCATTCCCATAGTGCAATATGGCGTCTGGCAGAGAATGAGTTGTATGTCTGCACAATATGTCATGAAGCGATTTATGCGTCTCCATCCTACAGGGTTAACAATTTCATCCTGACTTCTCCTGATTTGTTTGGTTTTGTTTGTCTATTCCTCGCTCGCACACCTTTCTGTTGTATTGCTGAATTAATCGTACGCCTTTTGATTTTTGATTTTTGTTCTCGATTTGTTTTCATGCTGTTTCTTGAGTTGTTTATGATTTCTTTTGTTCATTTCTTTGGTCAATTTGTTTATCCGTACTCCGAAGTGTTCTTTTAATCCACATTATTTTGGGGTCTATACGATTTACAAGCTTGCTTTAAATAGGCCCCATTCATATTTCTTTACCTATATCCACTGTATGTTTGATATTGACCATTATGTAATATTTTGCATCATTATACTAGTTTTGTTTATGTCAAAGACTGACTATGCTGATGTATTATTGCTTTTATTTTACATGTATTGAACAGAAATATGAATAAATTGAAATTGAATGTGACGTAATTACAGCTGAATGTTCGGTGAAAAGATAGCTCAAAGTGCAGTGTTCTGAGCGCTGCCGCCAAAGACAGGGCAGAGTCTTGGCAGGGGGGTGGAGGCTTGGGCTGATACCGGTATCAAAAAGAGTGTAGGTAGTTTGGAGGCTATGGTATTTATTGCAAATAAGTTTGAGTTCATTAAACCTGTTTTATTTGGAGTTTGAACCAACTGTTCTCATTAATCTGTAATATAATTTCCAGACTAAAGAATGCTTTCGTACGAAAGGTATCGGGGTTTCACTCCACTTTACAGTGAGAAAAACTTGTTTTACCGATGATATGTATCTATAGTTTTCAGACTAAGGAATTGATTTCATACGAAAGATATCGCAGCTTCCATTCTGAATTAAATCCGGAAATGAGAAAGGAGATACTCGTATCGTTTGCATTTTTAGGACTTGGAAACTGCAAGCGAAATCCAACCCGCCCTGTGGTTGTGGACGGGGAAATCACTTGTCAGTCATGTTATCCAGTCTTGCTCTCTTTGCATTCTAATGAAACAGTTTGTAACTTGATGACATGTAATGTTACAGGCGGTACATGTATTTGTTTGCTAGTTACTTACTTGTGATTCCCCAATACCTATCAATTTGCGTTGAATAACGATGTTCTGTGGAAATTAGGAAACATGAAACGAGCATTAAGCGGCAAAATGACAGTACATGTTTGGTGTTGCTGTTGTTGCTGTTGTTACTGTTTTCTTCTTGTTTTTTAACGATGCAAGAATTGCGCTTGCCAAAATATTTATTAGACATATGAAATGATTTAACTTCGTCCACTGCACCCATCCACTTAAAAAATGTTTCCTTTTGAAGACTCTATGAAAAAGAAAAATATGGGCATTGGCATTTATCAGGCTTAGAACCGTAGTGTCAAAATCGATGTTTCTACAACAAAGGGTGTATGTTGAAGAAAGATCCCTCTGATAGAAATCGTTCGGGAAAAGGGCCACTTTGGAGAATAAGAACAGTGACGAGAAAATTGAAATGTCACGTGATAAGACTTATCTTTCAATCTATCAATAAAGATGAACAGAATATCTCGATGTAGTCTTTGTTATGATAGCTATTGAAATGAATGAATTAACTCTCTCTCTTTCTCTCTCTCTCTCTCTCTCTCTCTCTCTCTCTCTCTGTCAGACTCCTTACTAATGGATAGGAATGGTTGTTATTAAAAGTACAATAATGCATGAAAGGTGCATACAGAGTTGATAATGAAATGAATATTGAAGTAAGTTCTACCAGTCTCCCCCTGGCCTACTCTCTCCTCTCACCCCACCCCTATCGAACAGTCTCCCCCTGCCCTACTCTCTCCTCTCACCCCACCCCTATCGAACAGTCTCCCCCTGCCCTATTCTCTCCTCTCACCCCACCCCTTTAGAACAGTCTCCCCCTGCCCTACTCTCTCCTCTCACCCCACCCCTGTCGCCCAGTCCCCCCTGCCCTACTCTCTCCTCTCACCCCACCCCTATCGAACAGTCTCCCCCTGCCCTACTCTCTCCTCTCACCCCACCCCTTTAGAACAGTCTCCCCCTGCCCTACTCTCTTCTCTCACCCCACCCCTATCGAACAGTCTCCGCCTGCCCTACTCTCTCCTCTCACCCCACCCCTGTCGCCATGGCCCAGGGCGTTTGATCACCATTTCATATCGTGTCCGAATTCCCACGTGAATTGGTCTGGCAGTAGAGACTAGCCAAACCTGCATGGAAGACGGACACACACATCATCCGCCGCTGCCAGAATTTGTCATTCATAGAGATAGAAATCGACATTTGGAAAAGATGCATTAAGCACTGCAAAGCAAGGTCGAGCGCATAATTTGTTGAAATTTCTTCGTCCTCTCTGAACCAATGAGTGTGCGCGGTACGCGTGCCCCAATGGAGTGCGTTTATTCAGCGCGGAGTAGCGACCCTCAAGAGATCTTCTTTGAGGAAAGATAGGTGAACATCAAACTTTCAATTCGCTACGCTTTACTTGCATGTGCGTGCGCGCGTCAGACCCCCCTCGATGTGAGGCTGAAGTAAGACCACCAAAGTACAGGGTCAAGGCGTCGCGGCATTTCTCCTGATCGCCTTCAACGTGTGGGTAAACCCGAGAATGGAAATACCACCGATGTGTTGCTTCCTTTGGCAATAAAAATGAGTAAGAATTATTGTTTATGTAATATCAAACTGTGACAAAAAAATTTTGATCATGGACCTGCCGCGCGGTTTGATAAAAATGAAAGGAATGAGACACCTGCGCCATAATGCCTTTAGACTTAATTGGACCATAGGACCAGCCAATCAGGTCTGGGCATTTAGATGTTGCCGTGATATTTACATTAAGTTAAGGAATGGTAAATCCTAAGAACTTGCTGTTGTAATTTTTTTTTTTTGGGGGGGGTCTATTTTCATAATAGATAAATAGTTGACGTGGACAGACCTATTCACACGACTGGACAAACTGAGACTAACGAAGGAGCTACGTTTTGTTTATTTCTAAGTGATGGTTCTATCACAGTTATCACAGACCAAATTCTTCCATCGCTTACCCTTTCAGCTGACGTATGTTATTGTAAACATTGATATACGGAAGCTTAAAATGCAGACGAAATGACGAGTTGATATTTCAGCACCAGCAGACGAGAAGACCAGACTAAGAACAAGAAGGACAGGGAAGACGGTTTAATAGACAATAGATGATTGATTGACTTCGACGAGGAGACGAGAAGTCAAGATAAAAGATCAAGATTAAAACTACGCATTTAATTTTGTTTTTTCTGGAAACAGCAGATTTTAGAGGTAGCACTGACCACATTCGTTGACGAGCTTGTCCAAATACTACTTGTTGATAATGATACACGTAACGCCATCTTCTGACTATACATTTAATGAAAAACGACGTTTGACAGTTTTCGATGATGAGTTTAAGAAGTTAAGATGACATTCCGTTATGATGATGACGCAGTACTCGCAAACTTCCAATTAGAGAGTAAATTGGGCGAAATCAATGTTACCATGGTAACTGAAGAACAAATAAAAGAAAATGTCGAGGACACTGACTTGATTGAAGGAGATATTCCCGTTACCGGTTCATAAAGCTAATTGACCCATCTATTTCGACAGACAGAGACATGCCGACATTTAAACTCTGCCGATAGGGTAGAGTTATCTTCTATCACAACGCACTGAGCAGAAGTAAACTACTATGATGAATAAAGATAAAGAATTTATTGACATTGTGCTTTCAGAAATACAATCAAGTTTAAAAGAAACTGGAGTGGCAATCAGAGTCGTGATGATCGTCCAAATTGGTAAACAATGACAGAGGGATCCTCTCCAAGGAGAGACAATTGAGAACGACGCGGGCTCACTTAGTTGCGAATGTTCCATTCTTTCCAAAGTAACTGGGGTAGGGCGGGGAGGGGGGGGGGTATGAGGAGAGGGTAATTCTAGCCATCTCCTGAAGATGAGACTATACCCTGATGGATAGTACTCTCTGTAATCCTACCCTAACATTAATGATCCGGAAAGGCCAACGACGGGGATTAAAGAAAGGGCAACGGCTTGGCATAACCGTGAAGCCAAATTAGTCAAATGGTGATCAATAATGGAAGCGGTTGGCGTCCCCCCCCCCTCTAACCCCCCCCCCCCCCTTTACCCCCTGCCCTCATTCTCTCCCAATGACGCGCCCCCTCAGATACCGAGCTCGATGGTGGAAGATGAGACCAAGTACTTCTTCTAATGTGTGTTGATATGGCGCGAGTCTTGCTCGTCGCCAGGGCTCATGATGTGTCATAAAAATGGATATTGATTGCAATTTCTCCATGGCGCGCTCTTGATATTTGATTAGTTTGAAACCAAAGATTGAGCTTAATCCTTGAGAAGCATGCAGCTATGATGAGGAAATGTGTGCGACAAACGATGGGTTGGAGACCAGCACAGGCTTCCCGAAGCAATCATAGCTCAACTTACAATCTCTTCCTGATAATACGTGTGGAAGTGGCGGGTTTTCTCAGTGTCGTTGGATTGTATAGAATGTCTTATACAAGTTATTGTATCATAATGTCTTGAAATGACATCTATTCCACATAAACGGCGTGGGCACCGGTTCAACGTCGAGTACTTGGGGTAATATTGTGGGTTGCTGTAACGATAATGACACATTCAGATTAGAGTCGAGAAGAGATCGCGTCGGAATGTGCCGATCGGGTCGAATAATGTACGTCAGCCTCTGACGTATGACACCTTTGTTGAAAAACAATGAAAGGCCAAATTGGATTACTTTGGTACCGTCTGACTTGCCAAATATTAAATCAATGCTATAAGAATAGGATATATTATATATTTCCGCATTCATTGTGAGTTTTCTGGTGCCAAATAATATTTAAATCTACAATCACGAAACGCAAAGTATGTACCTATGATAGCTGCAGATACTATTACCTGGGGTAGACAAGTGCATGCAACTTGCAACATGTATATGCGAATATGTATTTGTTTTGTAATCTAATGAAAGGTTTATGTTCTAAACCAAAACAACTAGGGGAAATATAAATTGCTGTTAGTGTTTACAATTCTTTCGTAACTCTTCAATGTCAGACGTTGAGGGCTGTGTACCCGTTGTGCTGGCCAAAGCTATAACGTTGTTTTAATACCACTACTATGTGGCATCAACTGTTGCTTTAAAGTATATGAGCAATTATGTTTTATTACACAGTCAGAATACTCGTTTAGGTAAGTCTTGATCTGAAAGCTTCCCCACACCTCTGCTAAGTGATTGTGTAAAAAGAAGATTTCATAGTCTTATTTTCCAATCACGTGAAATATGTTGTTCTTTAAAAGGTAATAAAAGCATAATAAGAAGTTAAAGTGAACAAAGGTAGCAAATGCAGAGAAAGAGATTGCAAAACGTTTGGGCATTTACTTTTTTTTTTAGCTCTGTAACGGCGTAAGCTTCGCTGTGAATTCCCTGTTGCACCCTTCTTTAAGCACTCCTCTGAAAATAAAGCAACTCTAAAGATATATTTCATCTGGATTGTGGTTGGGTTGTCTGAAAATGTAGTCTAGTACATGCATGGCCTCGCACAGACAGGGTCATTTACAACGTCATAATATAAATGCTGTAAGCGGGGAAATGTGTCCTCAGCTTTGTGGTAGGATATGATTATAATGAAGATTGCCTGGATAACTCTAACTTTACTTTTGCAATTGGAAAGAAAGCTGAGAGGCATACTCCAAGTAATACGTGTTTAATGCCGTATTTGCATTCTACTGTAATGTTAAGATTTTAGGAGATATTAGGACATGCGTTGTTCATACAATGTTTGCAAAAGAGAACACACTATCCTTAACGAATATTCGCTTGTTATTTTTCACTTGCAAATATCACAAGCTATAATCTGTTGGTGATTTCATTCGTGTGAAGAATGTCTTTTCGGTTACCATGGTTTCCTGTGCTAGTTAACTCAGTATTTATCATTGCTGTATGTCCGTGTGTGCTAGGGGATGCAGTGACATATCAAATTGATTTGATTAGATATGCTGACAAAATAGTGAGCTGTACCATATATTTTGTACATGAATCGAAAGCTGTCAATACACTAAATTGGTTGGGTTGAAGAGAAACTGTATTTGTACAGTTATGTAGAAAGTAATAACCTAATTTATGCAGAGATGTATATATTTGCTACTTATATTTCTCAAGGGAAGAAAATAAAAGGGTGACTACTCGTGTTTAATTGTTTTCGCTACTGCTTTTGTGATATCGAATGAATCACTGCATGGAGTACAATTTTTTATGACAGGATGATTAGCGGAAGGAGTAAAGAATGAAAAGAGAGAGGATGAGAAGGGAAAAAGGTGGGAAGGAAAGAAGAGAGAATGAGGGGTGGGAAGGAGAGAAGGAGAGTGGAGGGAAGGTAAGAAAGGGGTAAGAAAAGAAGGCGAGTGGCAAAGACATGAAAGGAAGATAAGTAGAGAGAAAAGGAAGACAGGTTAGGGGAGAGGGGGGCGAGGAGGAAGAGACACCCATACATACATAGAATGAAGGATAAGAAAGAAAAAGAGAGAGAGGGGCGCAATCGACACAGGAGAGAAGAAACCACATATAACGATGTAGAAAGTGAGATAGAAAGTAAAGGATAGGGAGAGTGGGGCATCAATAAAGGGAGATAGAGACAAACACAGAAACACAGAGAGAGAGAGAGAGAGAGAGAGAGAGAGAGAGAGAGAGAGAGAGAATGTAAAGAAATGAAGGAATAAGAGAAAAAAAAGAGTGAGGAAATGTATAAAGAAAAGAAGGGGAGAGAAAAAGAGGGATAAATCGGTATTTCGAATTGGTTTCACCTTGCACGTGCCTTATTCATGCCAAAACCTTTGAAGAACTCCACATACATACTACAGTCATAGTCATGTTATAAAAGCCTATAAGTTTCACGATTTATAGACAGCTTAAGTTATTTTATTAATTTGGGGAACATTCTATGCATACATCTGAACGAGTCCTAGCAGGGAAAGCTTGACTTTCTTAGTGTAAGGTGACGCTTTCATCACCAGTTTTTTTTTTTTTGTTCTGTACTGTGTTTCAACATGTGTAATATATTTACTATCCCCACCCTTTTCAAATATTTAAGAAAATTGCTAGTATCAGACTTTAAAAAAAATGAATCTATTTAATTTACAGTTGGCTGACTCGTCTTTTAAATCTTAAAAAACAAACTCTCACCATTTATAATTACTAATGAAGTTTCCGGAACTATTTTATATCTTTCGATTGCTTCTAATTTGGCACGTTACATTTTTTACGATGATACTTTCATTAGTGTTCATAAATCATCTACGGAAAAAGCGTGCAATGTGTGTATGAATGAATGTAAGAAGAATAATTGTTTGTCCAAAAGTGATTAAAAAAACCCATGTAACTATTATCGCTTAATGGATTTCAATAAGCGTTCAATAGACCGTTACATTCCCGAGGTCTGGCTTGTCACTGTAGGTGATGTCTCATGAGTTCCAGCGATAAAGTGCAAATATGGATTTAAAGACACGGTAGCCCACTTCCAAAAGTTTTGAAACTCGGCTGAAATCAGCCGTATATACCATCGCAATAAAATATATGAAATCTCACATTCAAAGGTCAGATACCTTTTCAGGAAAAGTTAAAGACTATCCTTATTTACGTTTGAAACGTAGCAACAATAGTCTACATTCATACCGTATTGCAAGGCTCAGTGTATCAACTTAACGCATCACTGCCGCGATGTGCGCTCTTGCGGTCTCTTGCGGTCTCTTGCGGTCTCTTGCGGTCTCCGGTCTCTAGCCTAAGTTGTGGACGGCCCGTCCAAAAATCTACTCGAAATGTAGCAATCAATATGATTCAGCTTAAAATCAGCTCCATTATTGGGAGGAAATTCTTATACAGTATTTTCTTCCATTTTCCTTTTTTAGCCTGCAAACAGGCTACCTTGTCTTTAATGCACGTCTGGGTTCGGTATTCAAAGACAAGTAGATTCATTGCTTTCGAAATGGGAACAAGATCTGAGATCCCCAGAAGTAAGAACACGTTGTGCAGCGATGATGTATGTCATGTTTAATCAACGTTTGGGATAATTGCGTTCCCGCCAAAATAATGGGGACCTTCAGATGCTATTAGATTCCTCCAGACTAATTTAATCAAACAAATACGAACATTCAGCCCCTCCGACACGATGAAACACAATGGCTTGAGCATTCATTGTAGGCCCTCAAGTACTTCTGTAAGTATAAAGCTCGTCCGCTCGGTGACATCCGGACATTCTTACAGTGTGAAATTGCGCTTAAATTGAGTGAAAAGAACGAGGTGTTTTTGGACTCGAAATAGAACGGGGAGATGACACGTAGAAATGTCAATGGGTGTGCAAATGTACTATTGTGAAGTGGTGATACCATAGAGGATAGAAGGGTGGGTTGGGGGGGGGGGGGGGCGGTGAAAATGACGGTTCAGACCCCCCCCCCCCCCCTTAGACCTTATTCGTAAGAGACAGTATCGTGCACAACAGAAAATCAGACACCGATATTCTGATGGCTGTAAGGCCAATGATACGAATAAAGATGATGACGATGAAAAGGACCACGGGAACGGTGATGACGATTGCCATGATAAGTTACAGGGCGACTCCCGTAGCTTATAACCCACGATCACTGTATTTTCAAACATAAACATATCTTCACATTTCATGCCCCTCTGACGTTGCTTCTAACTTGATGAATATCGATACAATCGTTTTGAGCAATAACACGCAGTTATGAATCAAGTTTCGGAGCCGGAAAAGGGCGGAAATACACATCAAAATGCTGCGCACGCCCCGCTGGAAATTGATCATGCTGGTTTGGATGGGAGACGAGCTATGCAACGTGCATCAGTATCAATCGAGAGACCAGATCAGACCACGCTTTCTGAATCAAGGGGAGAAAAGTAGGGAATTATGAATGCATCACTGCCTGAGCGTACAGAGAAGAGCATGGAATACAGATGTTTGACTGGACCATGCCCGGGTTCATTAATCGCCATGTTCTTGTACAGTACAATGTGTTGTTTGTCCTTATTGTACGCTACCTACAATTTTTTTCTCGACTGTTAGTAATATTCCGTTCATCAAATTAAACACAACGTGTAATCACATGCACATTTGTAAAACAGGAAAGACATGAGAAATCACTCAAGAAAACGATTATTTCAAAATGAATCAAAATACGAGATTAACCCATTCCCCATGGTGGCAATATGATGGATAGCCAATCAAATAAAAGAGAAATGCAAAACGTTATTTGTTGTTGACCAAACAATGTGCAGAAAATTGTTTCAGATATTGATCTTTTCTTTTCAGCACTTATAATTACAATTATTGGTTATACTCTCGTTGCAACATATCGGATGAGTCTCTAGATAATACCAGCTTGAGATGCCGGGATCCATACTCGAAAGGAAAAAGGACTATATATTTTTTATCTTGATCATCGATGGTTTCATCTCAATTCCTCAAGGAGCCCAAGACGGTATCACTCCAAGGACGAGAAGAAAACGAGACGTTGAATCAAAACCGTGTCTGCATAATGCGCCGCTAATGCATTCTCCTTCTTCTAATCGTTACCATGGACATGTTAAAATAGATACACGTGGACGGAATTGATTTTAAATTAGGAGATGAAAAGGAGAGGTGGGGAGTAAGAGAGAGACATAGAAGGAGACAGGGAGACGGGGAGAGAGAGAGAGAGAGAGACAGACAGACAGACAGAGAGACAGAGAGACAGGGGAAGAGGGAGAGAGAGAGACATACAGACAGACAGAGAGAGACAGGCAGAGAGAGAGGGAGAGAGACAGAGGGAGAGGGGGGGAGAGAGAGAGAGAGAGAGGCAGACAGACAGACAGACAGAGGGAGAGAGGAGAGAGACAGAGAGAGAGAGAGAGAGAGAGAGAGCGGCGCGGGGGAGGAGGCGCAGAGGACGGGGGTGGTGGTGAATACACGTCCGTAGAACTATAAACCGCACACACACACACACACACACACACCAACATGTGTACATGTACATCCACTAACACATACATACACACGTGCAGAGCGAGAGAATGAGGAAAGAAAGAATAGAAAATGAGAGGAAGATGGGAGAAAAGGTCTAAGAGATAGGGACAGAGAGAGCGAGATCTAAAAAAAAAAGTAGAAAACGATGAGAGAGAGGGAGAGAGAGAGGGGGGGGGGCAGAGAGAAAACAACATGCAAGAGAGATAAACTAGATAAGAAAGGGAGCGGCAAAATCTATATATACTTGACAAAGAAGCTAGTCTTCGCCTGCCTGCAGTCACATGGATTAGATTTCTCCCTCAACTCCAAAATGCTCTCTTTTCTCGGTTTCAAGAAGCCAATTAATCGGATACAAAATCTCTCTCAAAGATGATTATTACAAGCGTCATGTTAGCTTAGTTTCCATTCATCTGATCTCAACAGGATATTCAGAAACATTTCTTGGGTCAATAGTTGTAATTGAGCATTGAGATAACTCGGAGTTCATCAATATACAGTTGACATGTTAACGTTATATAGGTCCACCATGTCCTTTGTAATGTAAATGTGTTAACGACTCGTATAATCACGATAAGTATTACGATATCGAACTAGTGTAAACACAACAAAGCAGTGGTCACGTAAAAGGTGTCATCATCACCACTCAGTCTGAAAATGAATTACCATTAAAAATACCTGTTATCATTCTTTTTTTAATATTCATTTGTTCAAGAAGTATGTACATTGTACATTCTAAGCTTCAACTCTGTTTTAGAGCAATTCCTTCGGGGAACTTATTTACATGATCACATTGTGTATGAAAGAAAACTCAAACTTATGAAAGAAAATGTTAACTTAAGCCCAAGTATTCATGATGAATTCCTGTCGAATTATATATGATGTACGAACATGACGAAATGATGTAATCAGAGTTGCCAAACAACCTGACACAATTTGTCTTGCAAGTTATAACAGGTCTTCTAAACAGGAAATAAATGAATAAATAAAATAAAATAAATAAATAAAAACAAGAATAAATAAGAAGAGTCTTAGAGCATTACCTAAATTTATCTCGCATAAAAGTAATCAAATTAACGGTCGAGGAAGAGTTAATGGAACAGTATTGACTCTGGCGTTGGCATTGATAAGACAGGCCAGTGCGCACGCTGTTCAAGATTTGCGTTTGATGCAAGGATGCAGCTGTGTGCTCATTATTGGCGTGTAATCACGGATAATGCCGTATAACCACATATCAAATACATAACCTGCTCAAGAGTCAAGTTAGTGAAACACCACTCAGCGTTCACCCCCCCCCCCCTCCCTTCCCCCAATCCCACTCACCCCACCACAGCCTTCTGAAACCACAGGCTCGACATCACCTTGGCAGGTTGTTGTCGTCATAATCAAGAGAGAACCTCCCCCTCCCCCTCCCCCCTCTCTTCCACTATCTTCCCAACCTACCTCACGCCAGTCTTCTCAAAACACAACCTCTACATCACCTTTCCAGGTTCTTGTCATCATATCAAGAGAGAATACGATCTCCTTTTGGCTAAGAGCGATAACACAAAACAACCAACAAAATCAATGCTACCTCCCGCTAGTTCGAACAGATGTGCTTAGACCTGGATTTACAATGCGATCTGCTCTTACAGAAATTAAACCCAAAATGAATATTGCTGTGCATCTGTTATTACGATATGGGCTATTTTTGTGAATGTTCCTTAAACGATTTAGAAGTTTTGGAGTTGTCCTTCTTTTTTCTCACTCCTTTCTGTCCGTTTCTGACTAACCTTAAATTTCATTTGATGAATAACACATGAGTGGCCGCGACCATCCCCCAAACATCATTACTTTTCATTCACACTGCCGAGCTGTTTGGAATCCGACACGCGCTTCGTTCGCAACGTTCGAAATTAATGCACGGTTTTGGGTGAAAAAGGCGGAATATGGGGTTGCGCACTCGCACATACGAAGGGCGTCGAAGCACCAAGGAGATGGAGACTGTGAGCAAGGCCCCAATAATCTCGCGTGGCGGTGTTCGCACAATCGATAGAATCAATGGCCAAGAGTGCAAAGATTATGCTAACGTTAAGTTTAAGTCAAGGGGGGTGGACGGGGTTTCGCCGGCAACGGCCCGCACGCTGTATCTAGCAGGCCAGTGAGGTAGGTAGCCGGGGGTACCGGCAAGAGACCCGGGTAATGGGCCATCGGCGACGAGGCAAATTAAAAGCAACAATACCGGAAGTCCATGGAGTTGGGGTTGCGAAGCATGCAACCTAATGTGCTAGTTGCTCTCATACCTTCCTGATTAACTCTTCCTGCGCCACTGCCTCATTTTTGTACCCGACATACACACACATCTTCTACGGCAACATTTGTCCCGGCACGCAAAGGGCTAAAGCAAAGCGGTCTTGTGCTGGTATGTACATGTCGAGCCTAGCCTACGCCTACATGTATTGTAGCTCTACACTTTTATGAATAGATTATCATAATCTGATTTTTATCAAATACTAGTTTTTGTGGTTGCTAAGCAGTGAGTGATCCATTCACATGTTCCTGCATTGTATCACTGTCAATTACAAGATTTGCCTGAAAAGAAGTTCACTATATTAATTAAATATACAATTTTCGTTATTTTGCGTTTTTCGCAAATGTTATTCACGTCGATCAAACATTACGTTATAAATGGTATAAACATTGATTTAAATTTGTCTGTTGAGTCTGCTTGTTTTGTGCTCTGAGGTCGATTGTTCCAAAGTTGAGGGGATGCTGAATAAAAGATCGGGAAACATAAGACTGGGTATTGGTGGCAGGAACTACTAAGAATGATTTATTATACCATGCTTTCATACAGCTGCATATCACTTATGGCATTGAAGTATGGGGAAGCACATATAAAACTTATATCGTATCTATATTGAATACGCAAAAGTGATAGTACGCGCCATGACATTTATTATGTGGAGAATCCATTCTAAACCTCTACATAAAGAATTGAAGATTTTTAATGTGTATCAAGTACATGATTAAGCGATATTTGCATTTATTTATGATTTAGTCAATAATAAGTTACTTCACTCCTTGAGAGATTACTGTCAATATCACTACCGGCTTACAAATTTAAAACTAATCAAGGCATACCTCGTCATCATATAAATGTATAAGTGCATTGAATAATCTGCCTCACAGTCTTAAACAGAAAAAACAAACTACATGTACCTGCATATACCACTCTGATATGTTAACCATAGTATACTTCAATATGTTTGTCTTTGTTAATCGGAGTTAAGTTAATTACCATACTCCAAATAGATTAATGTACGTACAATGATATCATATATGTCCCATTATAAGCAATATGTTGTATATCATTGAAGGTATAGTATACATCCATCACTTATCATTATTATTTCATATCAAAAGTTGAACAATCTAGTTAATATAGATGTTGAATGTAATATATTGCCTTATATGTTAACTCTGAGGGCTAGAACCGACTAGTACTTGTGCAATTTTTTTATCCTTATTAGCAACGCCAAAACAATCTATGATTATTTTTATTTTATATTTGATTCATGATGTTATACAAATGCTCACGTTGTTGTTGTTGTTTAAACAAAACCATCATATCCATCTTATATGAAAGGATAAAATTTAGAGACTAAATTTTGGGTCAGATAGGTCAAACCTAAAATTTTATAGGTCAAGTTCAAATCCTAAAATTTCACTTTTTGAATGATAACTCAAAAAATTATTGATCAACATTTTGTGCAATGATGACATGACAGGCCACTTAACTAATTAGATTTCGGGTCATATAGGTCAAAATTCATAGACAAATAGCAAGTTGTCCATGCATAGAGGATGAGATTTTACTAAAAATAGGTTTTGGCAATACTAAAATGACTGCGCATGATGGCTGAGGCATACACGTCGACCGCGCGCAGTCGAATTTCTCTGCTTCTCTTAAAAGACATGAAAAACTGTACATAACCGATTACACATACAATGACGGAGCGGAACATGCAGAGTACCGGGTAACAAAACATAAAATGTACCATGAGAATATAAAGCGTAGAATAAGAAGCAGTTATATTTTGTTCTCGTAAGACATGTAATGATTTCTTTAAATAATTGTATTATGTATCGTATAGCGTGACACCATCGTAATTATGTCATAAAAGGACCTGGCACAAAATGATGGGTGTGGTGATAATGACGACGACAATGACGATGATGATGATGATGATGATGATGATGATGATGATGATGATGATGATGATGATGATAATAATGATAATAATAATAATCACTCACGTAAAAACAATTGCCAGGTGCGCTTTTGATGAAAAGTGAAAGGTGGATTAAGGAGAGCATATGGATACAGGTATAATACTGTATATAGAAGTAACGACAAGGCTTTCATTGTAACACATGCACGATGCAGCTGAGTTACAACACGGATTCGTAGCTGATCACAGTGGAGAAGGTGTATTCTATCTCTTTCAATATCGGGTTGGCATAATGAATTCCTCATTCAGAAATCCCTGCAGATTTCTAAAGCTACATGCACGGACCCAAGCTTGACACGCAAAGGCAACATCATTGTAAATAATCAGGAACGTGCCAGGTGCATTTTCTCTCACTCTCTTTATATCATACGTTCATGTGAAAATATAAAAAAAAAATTAATTTGAGAAAGACATGCTCTGCTAAAATGAAAAAAGTTGTGTAATGAATTTTCCTGAATCTTTTGTTTTACTCGTTTTCCTCCTCCATGGCCTAGTTCACTCTTTATTTTAGCTTATTACCTTATAATTCAGCTCATCTTTTTCGTCTCTTCTTGTACTTCTACTTGTTCTTCGGTTTCAATCCTTTCATCTGCTCTCTCTCTCTCTCTCTCTCTCTCTCTCTCTCTTCCATCTCTCCTACTTTCTATTTCTTGTTTGTCAATGCAATTATCGACATTATCATTAAACTGTCTGACGCCTGCAAGTTTAAGGTTTTAACCTATATTTTCATCGCCCTAGACACCTCAACACTTCAGCGATGTTCCGTGCAGCATCACTATCCCAATCATCACCGTTTCAAGTATCATCAATAGATTTACATTCATCTTATTCCGTGCAAAGAACGGAAATTACCTGTGTCTCCGCTCGTTCTACACAAAACAAAGGTGAATACCCACATACACAAGTCAAGGACAGAGAAAACGAATGATCAGTGGAAATATAAAAAGCAATCTGAGCAACCATAATCATCTCTAAGCCGTTGTGAGTTCCCTCTTACCCACCATTCATTACACGTACCCAACGAGGGAGCCATTTGTGAAGATTACCTCGTGGCGAATAGGTCTTATTCCTTGGAAATAGGTGAACAATCAGGCACAGAGATATCCTGCAATACAAGAGAATGATGAATCCCTTTCGTTTATGCAAGATGCGTGCTGATATAAATTCCACTTAAAGGCCGATTCGCCTTGACCTTTCCACGTGTTAATCTGTAAAGGACTGCGAGATGAGTAATGTGTCGTATTTGCGACCTGCTTCATTTCATTAATTAATTCATCCAGCAAAGTTGCGATAGACCAGGACAAAAAGGAAATGAAAAAAGTTACAGACTCATCAGAAGACGATGTAATATAAAACGAATGGGAAGGTGGGGGGGGGGGGGGGGGGATTGAGGCAGTGGCTGATACTGCATCTGGATTCATATGGATGAGCTTACATAATCATGCATGCCTTCGCGGGTGTTCAATCTACATGTATGGAGAGATGTGAATTCTCAGAAAGGCCTGATCATTGTATAATCTTTTGCGTGTTCCAAACCTTTTCTTACAAATCTCGCATATCTATTGCCTTATGATCGTGCAATGCTCTCTCCACTTTACAACCTCATTCTTTTGTTGTCCGCCCTTTGCATTGTGTAATATTCTTGTCAAGGACAATGATTAAGTGAATTACTTGTTAATGAATTAACAAGGTGTGAGTGTCCAGTTTGTTTCCATCAAGTAGCAGCAGCAGCAGAAGAAGAACTCGGAAATGAAGACTAACCCGAAAATGAGAAGCGGGTGAACGGACAAAGAGGAAGCACACAAGCAACTGCGACAATGAGAAGAAACTATATCAAGTATGAAAATAAGAGCAAGATGAAGACGCTAACGAAGGATAAGACAGCGAAGTAAAGAATCAGGAGCAGGGGAAGGCGAACCAGGATGGTAAGAATGAGAAGAAGAAGAATGGGAAACATGGGGAAAATGACTATCATGCACATGGCAGTGGCGACATAGTCCTTACATCTGTTTATCTACATGTAACTTTTCACATGGCCATACGATACTGCTCTTTATGCGCGATATTTTGGTGTAGGTTGCTGGACATCTGTAATCCACACTAATGGACAGAGTCTAGTACTTAAATAGGACTAGTCACTTAATAATTATCCGCTTTTCGCAGTCTGTGACGGAGAATACATCGATAATGATTAGTCTACTGCGGCCAGACCCCTGTATTGAATACTTTGTTTTAGAAATGCCCAACAGCCTGGAAGCCAGGCTACAAAAACATGGCCAAAAGTTACTGCTAGGGTATACCTACTGCTAGCTGCCACTTTCCATGCTGTGACCTCACCACGTTAACATCTATAGTAGATCACACGTTCATCAAAGATCCACTTATTGGCAAATTGTACAGTATTGACTAACCTGTCACTTTCCTCTTAACGTAATTGCTGGACCTGATAAGATTTTCTTGGAATTCATGAGCAATATAAATAATCGAAAAGAGATGGAGAATACTCACGTTCTAAATAAGTCACCCCATTCAATACGAGAAGAATAAGTCCAATATGTATGTATCTTACAACTATCAATATTTTTTGCTCTCATAGAATATCTATTTTTGTATTTTCGTAATTTCTTGTCTTAATGCGATTATTTGACCATTATGTAAAGAACACAATGTCTTTAAGCCTATTATTCATACAGCTTCTTACATTTTCAATGCACATTTTCCCCTCACGCTCCTCTCAATCTCACACTTTATCATCCCTCCCTCCTCTCTCTTCCTCCCTCTCCCTTTCTCTGTCTCCGTTTATATATACGTCCCTCTCTGTTTCCTTCTTGACCTCACTCTCCTGCTGTCTGCCAATTTCAAGGAGCGTGATAACTCATGTCTTTGATTCCTTTCTTTTTCGTGTTTGCACAAACTTGGTTCACATGTATGCCAAATACATCGTAACTTATCAGGTACAATTTATTGATATTCTTTACATTTAAAGTTTTAAGTCTTTATGTTTAAATAATTATGTTTAAATGCCTTTTTGTGAGATACGTACAATTACACTTATAATCATAACTTTCCATACTGTAGTTAGCTTTTAATAGTTTTGGGATTTCCTGATTACTATATCTTTTATAATTTCTCAATATCCCTTTCATTCTGTTACATCTCTAAATTTGTGCAATGCTTTGTCATTGGGCTGCAATCTTCATTACATGATACGAAGTTGTTGATGTTACTGTTGATTTTACTATGTTATGTCTTATCAACTGAATTTGATAAACATGTTGAGCTGTTTTGTATTGATCTATTATTGAAATTGGTTATGTATTGTGCTGTATCTTTTTCCATCAGGGCCCTCAATGACAGCAGTTGGTTGTAGAACTGAAAAGGCCACCCTGCTTAAATAAAACTTGGGGGAAATTCATTTATAGTTTCTACTTGCTGCAGATTTTCATGATCTTATTTAACTTTCTCTTCCTCTGCCTGCCTCTACCCTACCCCCCCCCCCCCCACACACACACACACGATCACACGCACGCACCCCCCCCCCCCCCCCCGCTCTCGTTCGCTAACTTTCTCTTTATATTACTTCGTTTCTCTCACTTCATCTACCTATCTTTCTTTCTATGTGTGTGTCTATGTGTGTACGTCCCATCATAGATATGATATATCTCTGTATGTTTAGTTTTATATATCAGTGTATTCAAACCAAATGTCTGTATGTTTATGTTCGCGGATTACATGGGTCGTGCATAAAGAATTATGTTGCCGGTCGTTTAAAAAAACGTTTTAACAAACTTTCTTTCTGTATTTGCAAAAAGCTCCTCACCCTGCTTCTTTCTTTTTATATTTTTATTTCCTTTGAAACAGTCCCGAGCCAAACCATCCCCTTATGGTTATAACACTGCTCTCGTACTCCTAATATTACAACTTTCAATGCATCGCCAATGATATCTCTTACCCACTTTAGTTTCAATATTGAATCAACATATTATCATTTTCAGGAAATGAGTCGGGTATTACCATCTGTGGTCTGTAAGTTAATACTAGGGATGGGGTTACGATGGATGAAACATTGCGATGGATGAAACAAGTTGAATTAAAAGAGACAGAGAGAAGAAATATATAGTGCGGAGAGAGGAAGAAAGAAAGAGAGATAGGGAGAGAGGGAGAGAGAGAAAGGGGAGAGAGAGAATAAACGAGAGAGAAATAGAGAAAGAAAGAAAGAAAGAAAGAGAGAGAGAGAAAGGGGGAGATAAAAATAATAAAGAAGGAGAGAGGAAGAGTGTGAGGGAGGGAAAGATGGAGAAACAGAGCTGCTGACATCCTGTCCGCCATCCATGACATCGGTGGTAGCGGTAGCCGGCGTCGGGTTGCGTCCCGTGAGTGTGTGACCAGAACGCGGGCCATGAGACAGCAGCCTCACCCCCCTTGACCGCAATGTATCCTGACACAACCACGTGTGGCTGGGCGGCCTGTGGTATCCGGTCCGTGTACCACTACATATAATCCCCTAGGACCGCCATGTTGGAATTTCACACGGATGGCCTGAATTCGCGAAAGTGGTATAAATATTATCTATCTGCAAATATTCAAATGTCCTGTGACGTAGGTGATCATGGAGTGCCAAAACTCTATCTCCTGAGCTATTTGTATCAGTGCCACCATATCCACGCCATGGTGAGCAGCACCTTGCTCTACCAACATGTCAGTCAGGCTGCTTGATATTCAAGTAATCCTCCTTGCTCCCCTGCTCATGTATTAAATCTTTCCCGTAAAGCTAACTATAAATAATATGTACGCTGAAAGTCACACAAAATTACCCAGTGTTCTATGGAAAGCCAAGTGTTAAACATCATATCCCGTGTCACGTAGGCCAAATTCTGTCACGACATTTAAAGCCCAAATCAGTTTTGTCGTGATTTGTTTCCTTTTCACAAACTCTTTCTATACATGTGCGTTCAGGAACAAAATAAATCTCACCAATTCTATTTTGATACCAGATACTTAGAGAGTTGGTGCTTCATGAAATAATAATTGGTTAATACTTTTGAATTTGGACCAAATTTGGAGCAAAGAGTAAGGAAGGGGGTGATTTTTCCCACTATGGTAAAATCTTGCACTTTGCACTTCACTTAGATCATGTAGATCGTCCAAAGAAGATATGTCAATGTTAGTTACTTAAATTGAAGTCATAAGGCGAAGGAGACCAAGATAGTGGGATACGAGAAGGAACAAAGTGAAAGAGAGGAAAAGACAGAGAGAGAGAGAGAGAGAGAGAGAGAGAGAGAGGGAGTGAGAGGGAGAGTGAGAGAGAGTGAGAGAGGGAGGGATTGAGAGAGGGGGAGATAGAGAGAGAGAGATAGAGAGAGAGAGAGAGAGAGAGAGAGAGAAAGAGAGAGAAAGAGAGAGTGAGAGAGATAGTGAGAGAGAGAGGGAGAGAGAGAGAGAGAGAGAGAGACGGAGAGAGAGATACAGAATCAGTACAATGATGCAGATGGAGTAATATGTATACTTTGTATGCGCCATTGATTCATATTTACACTGGTGATGCATGGAGGTCTGGCAGAGTAGGAGATACGCAAGAAGTCTATGGCATCCATGGATCAAACTTCCATCTGAAATGAACATCATCAACATATCAACACAAATATCAAGTTCATTATGCTGTCTGGTTGATACATGTTGGTTTTACCTACCGCATGGATACGATAGCTTCGCTTCCACTCGATGACCGCGTTTAGTGCTTCGAAGACGTCAGCAGCCTGCAACTCAAGACATGACGTCACATGATATTACGGGGGAAGTTTGTCCTTTTTTCATTAGTGATTTCTTCATGGTATTGTTACTATAAACGACTCTTGTTTACTTGTAGTGGTTACCAAAAATAAACCACCCACGCTAAGCTGAGAAAAGATGACAGTAAAAAATTGACGAAAAGACGACAAAAGGGAAGAATGTTTTGTATAGAACACAACAACAAAATAATAACAAAAGATTACATGTTCAAGATATTCATGTGAATTTTTTTGCATTATTTGTTAAATAATATTGATTCTTAAGAGCATTTGGGACAGTCACTCAATACTGCATTTCTATAGTTATGTGCATATTACGATAAATGTGGAGTCATCATTCATGAATAATTTATCTCCCTTTTTGGCTCTAACCATCGATTTTGCTATTCGTTCATACAGGGTTTATACATCTCCTTTATACAGGGTAGCCTTATCAGTAGGCTTGTATCGTTCTCCGTAGGGGCTCTCTGTCTTATTAAATATGTACATAAAACATCTTCATAATCTTACAGCATGTAATTGAATTGTTCATAAGAAGTACAAATCGACGTCTTGCTGTGTATATGCTTTCTTTGCATAACGAGTAACTCTCGCACATCTAAAAAATAGTTTTGATATTAGAAACAAATAAAAAAAGGTTCATCGACCCATTGTCAATAATACCACATCTACACCCTTATACACAATGAACAGTAGTCTAGTTTCCAGGCAGCTGGGCATTTATAAAAACAAACTAGTTAATAAAGGGGTCTGGCTGCAGAAAACTTATCATTCCGGATTTGAGTAGACTAGGAAATAAGAACAATTATAGGGTAACTAGTTTTATTACATGTTTAGTCTCTATTTTCCGTTTGGATGGGAAATATCCCACAACATAGAAGCTGAGCTTAACGAGCAGAGGCTTTATATTTGAATACAATACGATTTTTTTAATCGGGGGTGCAAAAAGGTTTTTATTTACCTAAGGGTATAAAGTCTCATATTTATCGCTTTGCGGACGAATTATGACGTTGTGTTGGGGTGAATTATGACATCACGCTGACGTCATTGACTGATGGTTGATAATCTGACACGCTTGTGCCAGATTAGGTGCATACGTTTCTCGGTGGTTCATGCCCCCATCGGCCATTGGGCTGCAACATTATGAACCTACATGTAAATGAAATTGGCTGGAATTGCTTCGCCTCACTAGATTCACCCTCGTCAGGTCACCAGGCATTAGGGAAAAGGGGAGGGAGAGAAAAAAAATTGCAAGGAGAAAGAAAGGAAGAAAAATATATGAAATGACAGCAAGTAGATATAGACTATGAAAAAGGAAGACGAATGGGAAGGAAATGGAGAAGGGAAGGGAAGGGAAGGAGAAGAAGAGTGTGCCAAGAAGAACCGCATATAGTGTAAATGATATAGTGATTAGGCGTCTGAATTGGCGGGGTGTAAAAGGGTACAAGTTTGATGTCCAATCAGATCTTGTTCAATTTAATGGCTGCTTATCTTCTGTTTCTTTTGCTCCGTTTTTCTCTCTGCCTTCCTCTTTCCCCTCTTCTGTATCATTATTCCCACCCTCCCCTTTCTTTCTTTCTCTCTCTCTCTCTCTCTCTCTCTCTCTCTCTCTCTCTTTCTCTCTCTAACTTGTCTCTGTCCTTCTCTCTCACATTCTCTCTCTCTCTCTCTCTCTCTCTCTCTCTCTCTCTCTCTCTCTCTATCTGTCTAATATATGTATCGTTCTCTCCTCGTCGTCCCATGCCGCTATCACCACCGTCCGTTCAATGACTCAGCCATCGTCTTCTTGTTTTGTGTTTATTTACATATGTTCCTTGTGGAATCCACCCCGAGCCCAAACTCTTGACCGTATTCGTCAGAGATCATTGCCCGCAGCTCTCCCGTGCCTGCCCGCACGATCTGCCGTCCCTGCCCAGCGCCACGCTCCGATCATTACCCCACGTAGGGATCAATTGATACATGGAGGCGAGTTGTGTCGGCCAACGGTCCAAGGTTTGTATTACTTCTTAAAGGAAAGGTAGCCCTTTTGCAGGTTAAAACAATCATTTTAACAATTGAATCATTTCCCTCACAATATTAGGACTAGAAACTGTCTTTAAGCGGAATTATGGCAATCGCTAGATTTCGAGGATGTTTTGGACGAATCGTCCGAGACCTACCGATTCATGTAGCTGTCTGTACCACAGAACATGCGTCCAATGCTAGCCATGCCCACTGCCCGACGCATCGCACATTGACAGGGGCTATACGGTATATGAATGCAGAATTTGGTCGTTACGAAACAAGAAGCTTCATTCGTAAACAACGATAGTTTTTCACTTTTCCTGACCTTTTCAAGGCGGCTATACCCAACCTTTATAGGGGTTGAGGTAAGGGTTGGGGGAGTGGGGGGTGGGGGGGGGGGGTGGGGGGCGTCTGACCAGGGCAGTGGGAAGCAGTGCGAATTAGGCGACCCAGGAAATGTCAACGTGTTTGCGTAAGGTTTAATATATTGTATATGTGTGTTTATGTATGTACGTATGTGTGCTTGTGTGTGGGTGATGTGGATGTTGATGTTATGTGTGTGTGTGTGTGCATGTGTGTGTGTTGTGTGTGTGTGTGTGTGTGTGTGTGTGTGTGTGTGTGTGCGTGTGTGTGTGTGTGTGTGCTCGTGTGTGTGCGTTTGATTGTGTGTAATGTGGGTGTCAGTGTATGTTGGGTGGGGTTGTGTCTATCGCTGTTTGTTTTTTAGGGGGTCATGAGTTCGGAGATTTGGGACATGAAAAATGAAGGTAAAATGAAGGGGAATAACCCTAAGGTCGTCACTCAAGTTTATTGAGAAATATCATGCCAAATTAGCCTAATCCAATAAGAAGCACATATTTTGATGAGCTAACTTAGGTCAGAAATACTGACCGCAGCACGGAAACCGCGTTAAGGGTGTGATTGTTCGCAGTAAACGTGACATTATTCGCCAAAGGAGATAACGCCCTCGGTCTCCAGCGTGTTTTATACTGCGCAATTACAGTTCACTTGAGAATAATGCCCGGATGGCACGTACACGTTTGTTCCTGTTATGTTTTGTCCTCTACATAGGTAGTCCTTCTTGCGTTGTACCCGCCAAGTTGGGCTTTATTAAAACCAGATGTCCAGATGGCAAGTTTGTTCCTCTTGCGCTTTGTCCTCTCCACAGATATTCTATCTCGCGTTTTATCTGCCAAGTTGGGCTTTATTGAAGCCCACTCTCATATCAGAATGTACATGTAGGTGCCGCAGGCTGAACTATGTTCGTTGGCAGTCAGTCGGCAGGCCCCAGAAGAGGCCTGTTTTTGAAAGCAAATGAAATAAAAACTCCTTTGCGGATTTCGACAAAAAATGAAAATACTTATTTAGAAAGATATAAGTTCGATTCCTGTCTTAAAAATTCGTGATCAGTATGCTTACAGAAGACACGAGCAAATGATCTCGCGAGCATGTCGAATTCATTCATAATCTAGGGCAGCAAACTCTGCACGCGAGATTTCGCGAGACGAAAAAATAAAACGCTCACGTTTTGAATAGAACGAGCGAGCGCTGCCGATAGACTGTAGGGTTTCCTTGTGACCATTAAGAAGGGGGGGGACACCTCGGCATACTGTGTGTCGACATTGTATGCACACATTGTTGCATTATAAACGTAGATCGATCTCATTACCATGATCATAAGAGACAAAACATTTATTTACCGGTCGCCGTGATTTCCCTCCAAAGAAAATGTCAAGAAGAAGTCATAATTTGAATGAATGAATGATGTATTTTTGAAGCACCTTTTATTCACATACTCCGCGGTTCTTAACATGGAATGATGAGTATTTAAGCACCTTTTTTGATCTGATAACATACTCAATAAAAGACAGGGACGTGGAGGGTTCATACCGTCCTAAAATGAGACATGTTTCTGCTCTTGAAATAACGGAATGAGGGGACTAAAAAGTAATTTTGAGGCTTCATCTTTCATTATGAGAGCGAGCAGGGTTGTAAAATTTCTGTCGCAAAATCACATGACGAAAATACTGAGATACTTCTCCGTCCCGCTCAATTAAGTACATTGTCGGTCGATTTAGTTAGCAGGCCTTCTCTCTTATTTGGTACCTTTCCACCACTATGTCCCCCCCCCCCCCCAACCCCTCAATGTACCTCGCGTCGCGCTGTTCCTGACGAGGCCTAAATGAGTTTGTTCAGAGTTGACATTCCGCATCGATCCATCCCGGGGGAGGTCATCCCTCAAACAGACGAGTGGCCTACTTTCCCCCTCAAAATTAAAGCAATTCGCACTCCCTATTCCCCCTTCCTATTCAAAGTGAATAGGTAGAGTCTAGTTAATACAAGACTAGTCACTCTTTCAATTTCCCTTCTCAGCCCTCCGTCCAGCGAGCCGGATAAAAAAATAGGGAAGGATTAGTCTACTGCAGCCAAACCCGTTGATTTGGATACTGTAGTTTGGATAAAAAAAAATTCCCAAGAGCCTGGACTTCAGGCTACTCCTACCGTGATGATCACACCACAAGGAAGACGTGTTCGGTCTCTTCCTCCAAACTCTGGGTGATAATGCAACGGGTATATTTGAAGGCCATCGCAGACCAAACGATCAACTCAGTCGTACGACTCTGCGACTGGCTGAATCACAGGACCCGGTCACGGGAATTTTTGCAAATAGATGACGTAACCAGTCGTAGGCGCTAACTGCCCTTTCGCGGCAAAATCGTGTCGTCTGCGAAGACCTTTACTCGTTGTTAGATGTAATCGGAGGTAGATAGGAACACACCGTCCGGGTGCATGGTTTAGATTCCCTACCTTTCGCTGAGCCTAATCAGGGGACACAACCGGACCTTCTCCGCTTACATTTATCCACTCCTGACCAGCGGAAAGCTATGCATGTGTGTCACTCTAACGTTTAGGAAGTAAATAGCTATTCGTGTACATATCAACTCACAGTCAAGGCTGTAGAGATATGTAGCGAGTGTTTGTCCATATTACTAGCCTAAAGAGGCCAAATGTCAGAAGCAATCAGTGCTCTACCTATCGACGAGCAATATCTCTCTGTACGCCATTCTGATTATGCAAGATATTACTCGTATAAAAAGAATGTAATGCCCTGTGAAGAGTGAATAGATGATTTCATAATGGCTTTAATGGTTATCTTCGAAGAAAATATTAGCAGAGAAGAGGAAGACCAGGCGGGGACTTAAACTCGTATCTAACGCTTGCCGTTCAGCGACATACCCACAAGGCTATCACTGGCTTAGCCTTTGAATGAACACATTTCGTACTGAGAACTCATAAATATTGATAAGCAAGAGGATAAAATCCTTGGGTATTGGTTCCTAAGTATCGTGCCAATATCAAAAGTCATTGATAGCCCGATGATAATGCCACTGCCCGGGTCACTCACGTGTACCTCACTGTAATCACTAAACTAGTCTTTGTTAAAGCTCGATCTATTCTTGTCACAATGTGCTGTCAACCATTCACCATGCTCACCAGCAGTCAGATAAAGGCAAAGCATTTATTCCTCCATATTGCGACTTCGTCTGTGTTCTTGTTGATGTCATGGGTGTCACTTTCCTTCTTTCTCTCTCTCTCTCTCTCTCTCTCTCTCTCTCTCTCTCTCTCTCTTTCTCTCTCTTCGACCTTCTTGTCTCCTTCTTCTCCACCTTCTTCTTGATCTTGTCTTTTTTATGAATTGTGTGTGCGTTATTTTGTTATTTTCCTCGTCTTACTCTCAATTCAACTTCATTCCCCTCTGCCCTCCCAAGTGCTGCAATTTCTCCTTCTTTCCGTTCGTCCTCCACATCTCTTTTCTTGATGGTTTTCGTCATTGTTCTTTTTACATCTTCTCATCACCTCTCTCCTTTTGTTCTTATTTTTAGGTTTGTTCTTCGGAATGTTTGTGCCTTAAACATCATCATTACTTCTTATTCAGGTTATTAGCGAGGATTTCGTTTACACATTATAGCGGGGTTGTATTTCGTGTTTTGTAAAACTTATTTTTATTTAAAGCTGTTATTCGATGTATTTCATCATGATTATTTTGTATATTGTTGTACCATTGGTGTTTGTGATTTTTTTTTTTTTTTTATCTCAGTGCCCGTTAGAAGAGCGGTTTTCGTGCTTAAAAAGACAACCCTGGTTGAAAAAAACGTGACATAAATACTTCGTTGGTTGCCGTAAAAACCAGAAGAATAGAATCAGCCTGATTATTATTCCGCTTGATATGCAGTGAATGTCAGTGGGCAAGGTTTGCACCTATCCATCTCAGTTGAAGCAAATGGCTATTCGATGTCAAGTAGTTACTTGAGGACATCAAGCAAGGTTCCGAATTTACCAGCCCCCGCCGCCGCTCCCACCATGTGCGCGCCCCGCCGTTCCCTATTGACACCAAGTAAGCAAAGAGCATTCTTCATCAGGTGTTCACGACTTTCTGTAAAGTTGCGTTTCCACGGACACGACTCACCGTTGTCGCTCACCGAGAGTCGATTATCTCCAGCATTTACCCACCGCGGCCATGCGCACATACCAAAGCGGAGACAAAGGACCCGTGTGCTTATTACAAGCGGGAGCGGCAACTTGCTTCCATGTGGACGTCCCATGCTACCTACCACAGAAACACAGCGCGCTGCAAGATCCAGCTACTTCACCGTTTATCGATCACAGCCCCGAGGCAACTATTATGATTTTAAGAACATCGGCGCAGATCTGTTAGATGCTAACAGAAAGAAATAAAAGGCATCACAGATTTGAGTGAAATGAGATGAAAATCGACCATCAAGGAATACAGGGTGATATCAAAAGCAATGCGGAGAGAGCTACACGGCAGTGACGTCATGCAGGCGGTTAGAAAACGGCGCAATCTAGTTATCTCGATTGCCTTCTTAGCCGAGTTGTTAGCACTTATTTTTAGACTCGAAGATATAGGAGATAAAATCGTTAAAATCTTCTAGCAAAAACTTGTCTCAATTATAAAAAGAAATCTGAAAAATTACAATACTTATTTGAAAAGTACTGTTATTCGGCAGTATTTTTCGAGCTGTATTTGGAAACGAATCGAAAATTAAATGTCACACAACGCTTATATGACGGCGGTTTCAGAAGCGAGTATCGTCAAAAAATGATGACACGCTTTCGAAAAACAGTTATTTTCATCGACACAGCTTTGAAGAGGGTTGGGGGGGAGGGGGGGGGGACCCCGTATTCCCAGACAGGTTCATCATCATTCAACAGAGAACTTTTCATCTGCGACATGCCCATTTTTCACTTGGCTTCTGTTTATCTCTCAGTAATTTGGACACGTAATCATAATCGGTATATTTAAAAACTATTTCTCTCTGGTCTCGTTCCACTAAATGAATCACCCACTCACATTTGCGAGAATGTATAAGTAAACAATGAAATCATCCAAACCTGTAGCTCAAACATCATAACCTTGGTGTATTAATTTGTTCAGCCCTACTTTAGAGTGCAGCATACGTAAGAAACGTTGGCCCTTTCTATGCAGGGCAAATAAACTGCTGCGGTATGAATTATGTGTATTGCGTTAAGAACTTTACATCAATTACTCACAAAGCGTTCAGATATTAGACAGGGAAGAAGATTCGCACACTTTACAAAGTGAACAACAATCAGCTTAGCCTGTGCTCCAGACTGTTGAGCATTTCTAATCCAACTTAACCAATAAAGGAGTCTGGTTCCAGTAAACTAATTATTCTCAATGACTTCTTCGATTCAAGATAAATGGTAAAGGGACTAGTCTAATGCATACTAGACTCAGTATTTTTTTCAGTTTGAATTATAAATGTCCAACAGCCTGGAAGACAGGCTACAGGCAGCCTGGGTTTGTAGGCCATGGAGTGACAGTACCGGTGAGGGAGATCCGATAATTTACTGATCACCATGCGCATGGGTAGCCGCCCAATAAGCCGTGAAGCAACAACACTTCGGGTTGCTAATTGCGTGAGATAGACGGGCGAGATTGGGGTCAGCCAGAACCGTTAAGGTACGTGCACATGGAAGCCGTTTGTCGCTCACCACATGTACGCTTGATCGTCGCGGCAATGCACCAACATCGTTCCAGGTAATACACATCGAGACAATCAGATGCTTGGTTACAGCACAATGCGATGTTCATTACGGCAAGCGATAGCGGCAAGCGGTAGCGGCAAGCTTAGCGGCAAGCGATAACGGCAAGCGGTAGCGGCAAGCAGTAGCGGCAAGCGATAGCGGCAAACGGTAGCGGAAAGCGGTAGCGGCAAGCGGTAGCGACAAGCGGTAGCGGCATACGGCTTTCATGCGAACGGTCCTTCAAGGGAACGATTGGTGCTTCGTGGTTTCTTTGAAGTTCATCTCGTCCCTAAAAAAATACGATTAATCTTGGTGATACGCCGTTCATTGAGGTCACGTGACACGTGGGGGGGGGGGGCGTTGAGATTCTATCAGAGTGCCAAATCACTGTTTATTGTCCGTCGTGTATTGTCTGTCATTTGACTGCAAGTTATTCGTTCTCATCTTTGTATCCATGGTGATTGTTTTTTACTCCACGTTTTCTTTTCATTCCAGACCACTCTATCCAGTGCTATCAGAAGTAAATCGTATCTTTGAATACAGACGGTTTTCATCTAGCTCATGAATTTTGTAACATGAAGTTACAACAGATTGTGCTTTGACATGGTAAGGTAATGAATATTATTTTCTTCTTTCTTGGTAAATCATATGTAGATTGTAAAACATTTCAACGATAGGATCTTGAGAGGAAAAGATCGATAATTAAAAAAACAGTCCTTAAAACATTCTCCACCCATGTATCTGCCTGCCTATTGCTCACGCATTTGTCATCTTAAAAACAATCATTTGTTATTGATTCATTATTCAGAACCTCGACGTAAATTGAACGAAACGTGGGCACATAACCTCAATTTGAAAGCCACAATCAAATTTGAGGTATCACAGCTGGGAAGAAATAATGTAATAAGATAATGAACAGAAAACCAATAACAACTCGCGGTTTTGAATGATATTTGTTGCTGCATGTATAACTGTGCTAACAAATGTTAGCTAATATGCAGGCGACATCAGTACCGTTGACAGGTCAGCTGATCTGGGGCGAGGGTGAGGCGTAACCCCGTCCTACCCCCCCCCCCCCCCCTTCCCCCTCTAATCATATGGTAGGATGATTTTGTATTTTTGAAAACGAAACGCAGTTCACCTTACTTCATGAGTTGCTAGTTTGGTTCTGTTTACTTCAAGTCTGCTCAAAACGAAACAAGTTCTCTGAAGACGCATAGCTACATGGAGAGGAAGACAGTGGCGGTCATCTAGAGTTAGCGACTAAAGATTGTAATTCCTCTACTCATGGGATGATAATAATTTTGAATTTTGATGCTTGGAAGGAGGGGTTGGAAAAGATTTTGATTTCGAACTGAACACTTGTAAATTTAGGTAAATCCCTTAATGGGGAATATTTCTGATACAGAGTTATGTCAATCTTCTCTGAGGGTGGGGATAATGTAGGAACAATCCAGAGGCATTTTAATGCAATTTCCATTACTAATACACCACAAATGCTTTCGTGAGAAAATACACACATCAGTAACTCAGGGATTTTATCATAATTCTGGAGTCCTTTGCCCAATGCTCTTTAGGGAATGGCTACTGTAAAGACCCTACGTTTTATTATTTGCTGCAGAAGTGTATTGGTCATAGCAGATACAATATAAACTTAAGTTGACTCTACATATTGAAGGCATGGTAGGAAGAATTATCATGATGATTTATTGTGCATCTCTTCTCAGCTATTGTGTCTACTCTCTCTTTCTCTCTCTCGCTCTGCCCCTTCCTCCACCTTCTCAATTTCTCCCTCTCCCTCCCCCCCCCCGTTCTTCACATTTCTTTCTTTTTGAACTCATCTCCTTATCTCTCTCACCATCTTTATTTCCCTCTACAATCTTTCCTTTCTCTTTCCACCTCTCTCTTCTTATTATTCTTCATACTCCCTATCCTTCTCTTTCTCCCTCTCTCTGTCTCTCTCTTTCTCTCTCCAACTATCTGCCCTTCCTCTCTGTCCCATCAAGCCCATCTACAGAGAATTATTAATAATCATGTCGGAGAGACGATCAGCCCAATCGATCCTGTGCTCCGATGGACATATCCGATCGATATCGTGCGATCGCGTTTTCCAGCATTGACGAACCACGGGCCGTTCCCATCGCCTCAAAATGTCGCCTCTTCTCCTCGTGAAACGTGACATGAAGTAGAGCACTATTCTTGCGCAGCCGTTTCCTCTGTGCAAATAAAACTTGAATGTATGATGTAGTGAAATGAAGTTTCTACCAAAGTAACGAGTAAATATGTTTCCCTTGTAATTTGTAATTTCTATTCGAAAAACTCAAATTCATTTCAGTGAAAAGGATACATAATTTTGTAAATACAGGCCGATTCATCTGAAGATGTGGTTTCTCTGTGACATTTTTACGTCCAGTTGTTGCGGTAAAACTGCAGGATATGTATACTTGGATCGCACTAATCATAACGCAGTTTCGACAACTTCTTTTCATGAGCGATTTCCATCAGCACGAAGCATAAAACAGTATTAGCTTGGAGCGATAGCAAATGTATCAGTTTAGCCCGATTGATATCGTATAAAGTGTAATTTGCATATTTCCCGTGTTCGTTCGTTTAGATCAGATACTCTTTGACGGTGGAATGGGGACATGGGAAGGGGATACCAACTCAGCTACTGTTTCAAACGGTTTCGAAATACGTCACCGTAGAGTCATGAGGGGCTGTGCAGCTGAGATGTGCAGTATGGATACATCAATGACACGGAATGAAGCTCCATGTGGACGGGCCTAGCACTGTAAAATGTTCCTTGCGCAGAAAAGGGGAAAACACTGGACGGCAATTAGGCCGTACTATATAGGTCAAAATGGGGTTTTGGCGGTATCACGATGAAACAAGATCTGCTTTGCTGCTGCGGGTTATAAGAACCAAACGTTATCTAAATAACGACTGGTTTGCCGCGTCCAGGCATGTCGCGTATTTGAATACAATGATCATGGAACGAGGATTGGGTGTGTCCTTGATATTGTACGAATAACAAATTAAAAAGTTCATCTAAATATTGCCGAGACTCCTCCAAAGTCTTCCGAGAGACGCGGCAGGGCGGACGGAAGAAGGTAGAATTGCTCAGCCGCAATAGACAGATACAAGAAAGAAGGAATAAAGGTATATGGGCCACTGGAGGAATGGATAGATGAAAGAGATAGACAGCAAGCACACACACACACACACACACACAAACACACAAACACACTCACACGCACACAATCACACACACACACACACACACACACATATTAACCCCTCTCTCACGTTTCTTTCCCCTTTCTTTCCTACTGTCCCTTTCTTTCCTCTTCTTCTCTTTCTTCTTCTTTTCATTCTCCGACTCTGAATTGTGAACGTTCATACCTCTGATATATTCTTCTCTCTCTTTTGATTCCTTTTTTGAGTTCTTGATCTCTGTGAATGTATATTTTTTTTCTTAATTTCTACTTCTGACAACGCATTCTATATAGTTTTATAGGTATTTTCATTTCTTTATCCAGGGTTCCTAATGAGTTTACCGGCTTTTATTGATTTTATATTTTCTCTCATTTTTTTTCTCTTAGGAATTTTACCTCATGTCAGTCTGTGGATTT
>OZ022584.1:1605176-1628467 GCA_963669155.1 Arbacia lixula | reverse complement strand
CCACTTGTGATTGTATTTCTTTTTCCAGGGTCCCTAATGAGTCTACCGCCCAATTTTGATTTATAATTTTCACTTTTTTTGTGCAGGAACTTTACATTATACTATATAATATGGTTTACTAAACTTCACGCCTATCTTGTACTACATAACAATATGTCATAAGCGCACCTATTATGTCAGTTCAAAATACGCTCGTTGTACGCAATCATGTTTTTGTGTAAATGTTCATCCATTCATTCTTGATAAAGATCTATGACCGAAAATTCGAATAATTTGTTTTCTCCGGCATTTCATTCAATTTGTTTGTCTTCACCTAGAAATCAGCGCAATCGCAACCTATATTGTTCTTTTATATATATATATATATATATATATATATATATATATATATATATATATATATATATATATATATATATAACACATACATATTACCTACATACACAATACACGGACACACTTTTTACACACATTTAAATGTTTATATTTATGTATAAAGAGATATATAATTTAAATTTTGATCTGCAGGTAGGTAGGTAGACAGATCGATCGATTTACATAATACATATATATTTAGGTAGATATTGAGGAGAAATATGGAATATGTTAAAAGGTTAATTATCAGTCCATCCACGACTTTAATCTGTTTTGGGTCTGTGCCACGCACACAGCCCTCCAATATATCAGTCGAGGAAAATGGGGTGGGGTGGGGGAGAACTTGTTGGCAAGTGTACGTGAGAATACATGAGAAAAACCTCCGGAAAAAATAATGATGATCACAATGATACCTCACAAAAATAATAAATCCACCCCTCTTTTTATCCCTCCAATTCGCTTTCAGGCTCTCAACACTCATCATGAAAAGTTATGACAGATTGAGGACAAACGGAGGCGATGTCGGAGTCGGGTTCGCCTACCAACGTCAGCCGAAGCAGGTCTTCCCATCATGCAACGCGAGCAGTGTGGAGGTACATCGGTAGGTCGGTCGCGGAAACTACGTTTATGGGCTAAGTATTTTAAAACAGAAACACTGACACATGGACTACGGGACTGGCTTGATTACGATTGATATGAAGAAGATATGAACGTGAGGCATAACTTGTAAACTCGTAGCCCTGTACAAGAAAGGCTTCTTTATTCAATTCCCTTCTGCTCATTTTCAAGTTAAATTTGAGGGAGAATGAAAGGAGGATGATGATTAGATGAGATGAGATAAAATTAAATATAGGTGAAGGAGAAAAGAACAAGGAGAAGAAGAAGAAGATGATAATGATGACGATGAAGACACCAGCCAGTATTACATAAAGAAAGAAGACAAGAACAATTTGGAAATAATGGAAGAACTTGGAAAAGTGAAATTTTCATGATGACGACGACGATGATGATGATAACGTTGATGAAGAAGTATGATAATTAAAGAAGAGAGGAAGAAAATGATGCAAAAGAAAAAGAATCCGTCAAGAGTAAGATAAAGAAAAAAAGTTAGTTACTAAACTAAAGGAGATATGAAAGAAACAAAAAGGACGAAGAATGTAGAGCAGATGACGAAGAAGAAATATTTAGTTCTCACGAAGTCTCGATGAATCTGAGCGGAGACAGATCGAGGTCAACCCGAGCTCTGACGAGAGAAGCCAGCCCAATGTTACGATCTCATGTCACCTCATTAGTATTCCTGATCACATGAAGGGCTTGCCGCTCTCTGGATGTGCATATCAAAATAAAGACGTCGGGATTAGTTTCATCTTCATGGCTGCGGGGTGTTATGGTCATATATGCCTTGAGGAGCGGCGCAGACATGACACAGACAGTCCAAACAATGCTCGGCTTCACACCCTGCGATATACTGGTCTGGATACATAGTGGATATGTCCTTGCTGAATGGGAACAATGGTGTAGCAGATTTGAGGGGAAAAATTAACCCCCCTGAGAACAACGCCTTGAGAACTGCAATAGCGTATTACACATTATCATGTGAGGATGAACTCTTCATCTCTCAGAACTTATTTCTTCACTTTCAACATCGATATTTTACAAACATATTAAGGTAGATCCGTGTTTTGTTACACATAATGATATTGCTCTATTCACGGTGTACCGAGTATCTTCTTTAGATCAACTATTTAACATGACTTGTATAGTCAAGAAAAAAAGAGTATGATATATCTTCAATTTGTCCCAATTCATCGCCTGTATAATGAAATACATGCATAATTCAAGAAAAATATGATTATTGTGGGCTCTGTCTTATAAAACAAATTGCGATTGCTATCAATCGTAAGGTTGTACATTAGAGAGAAAGGACTGGACTGAATCGATTCAGAGCAATCGTAACTCTTGAGAAGGAGATAAGACGGGGCAACGATTATGCATATACTTACACATTGGAAATTGTTCCGATGAAAAACGGGAGGGATGTAGAAAAAATTGTTTGTAGAAGGAGGAGGAGAAGTGGAGGATAATGCACAACACAGGATGTTGAAATTGTCAGAAAGAGAGGGGAAAAAAAAGAAAGGAAAATGCAAAAGTTAAAGAGAAAAAAGAGACACAGACACAGAGAGAGACAGACTGAAAGAGAGAGAGACAGAAAGAGAGAGAAAGAGAGAAAGAGAGAGAGGACAGAAAGAGAGAGAAAGAGATAAAGACAGAGAGGGAGGGAGAGAATGAGAAAAGGAAAGACGGAAGTATGGCCCATTTGAAAAAAAATGTGGGTTTGAGACTGAAATTATGTCGGGTTAGATTTCTTTTAAAATTCCAAAGTATAGCCACAGCGTCAACCACATTAGCAAGAGAAGATGTCACCATAAATTGCGTGTCTCAGGAAACAAGAACGAGTGTAAAGGCTTATATTTTCCATTTATTAACACACTAATGATTTCAGCGAGGCTTTGTGCTCAATAAATAGTCTCTGTAAGCTAAAAGTAATGCAAACCTTTCGCTGTGATTATGAGAGCCATGGTAAATCGGTAAGTAACGCGGACTACATTTAAATGTAAATCTTTAGCTTTGAAAATGTATTCCGAATAAAAATAGTCAGTACTTTTAAAAATATTTATGAGATACAGAAAGCAATGGCCGCCTTGTAATATATACTGTAGGCCCATATCTTGTACTACAAGGTGATGTGATGGGACGGGTTTGCGACGGGTCGCACTCACAGGCACTTAGACAAGGCTGACCAATGTTGTTTGCTTGCACGCGGCGCCTTTATACACACACTCTAGCAAAATAACAACACAAACCTTTTTGAGACGACGGATTTGCTCAGGATTTTTACCCATGGCGCAAATATAACTGACCTAAATGACTGAAAATTGTGTTTGTAGAGGGTCATCCAAGTATGTCTCGAGGATGGTGACAACCAGATCAAAACCACCAGAGCATCGACTGAGGCAAATATTTCTGCTTCAATTTGATCAACATTTACTTCAGGTTGAATAAATACGCCTGAGATACAAAGTGTCAGTACTCTTACATGCTAAAGTTAAGATATCGTGGGACGTGTCTGACATTTCAGGATGATAAGAATTATATACATGTATACAAAGTCATAGTATTTATTTTTCTCTCCCTCTCTGTTTCTATCTTTGTCTAATAAAACATAGTTTGTATAAAGTCCAGCCCTATCCTACATTGTTAAGCTTTCTCAAGGTCCGTCCACTTCACTCCAAGCCTGGTTATGCTGACCATGCTGACCACGCTGATTGCATGTACTATAATATCTTCCTCTCTCGTGTGTGTCATTCCTACAGGGCGCTTTTGACCAATGATGTAATCAATGTTCCTACTTGGTGATTTAAAGAAGCATGGATGAAAACAAAGTTAAAGGTTTAGAAATGCGCTCTTTGTATGATACATTGATCAATGCATTCATTACATTTGGGTCACAAAAGAAAATTCTGAATGATTTAGGGGAAAAAATTGCTTTCAAACGTTTATTGAGGTTAATCAAAAGAACTATTTAATAGCTCTTTGGGTTAACTATCCCTGTAATGAAACTTCAGAGGCGGTGGAGCAAAATGTGACGTCACAGTACCGCGAGTTTACCACGTGATTCACTTGGCCTCCTGTTAAATTAGTTCAGTGGGTTCAACGAGCCAATTAGGAACCCTAATGTTTACTCGAGGTCATGGGGTCAGTTGTGACAAAGCGCATATTGACGACATATTTTAGGAAATTGAATCTTGACGTAGTTTTTATCTACCATATTTGTTTATTAGAATCTTGTGAGCATGGTGAAAATGATAATGTCAACTTTTATGACAGAATATTTACAAAATGTGACGATGATAGTGACAGTTAGGCCTACACGCATTATAAGGGTAGGAATAAGAGAAGAAAGAAGAAAAAGAAGCGAAAAACGACAAACGAACAAGAAAAGGAATAAACAGAACCATGACAAATGACGAAGAATATCATCTGATCTTGTCAGTAACGTACTTTCTCTTAGCTACTCGTTATCACAACATGCTCTTCCGCGCCTCTCGGGGCAAAAATGAATTTGTGGTTTCCAGTTGTTAGCTCCCTCGTAGCAACTGACCTGGAATTCATACAGACTGATCGAGATATAGTTAAACCAAAAATCGTTGTTGTTTAGGCCAGTATCACATGCTACCACCGCGTTGTCAAAGAATCCACACTATGCATGTATGTTTTATGACGTCACGAGCAAATGTGTGACTGCCCAAAATAAAAGAGAAATCTCTCTAGACTGGTCTATCAACCAAGATGTATCTTGACACCCGTTCTACGTGGGATTCCACGGCACATCCCGTCCCTCTCTAGCGGCGCTATGATCGCCACCATAATGCCGCGTTCACACGGATGCGGCTTGCCGCTGGCGCTCACCGTAAGGACGTTGGCACTATCGTTTCGTATGGCGGCAGAGCATGTAGATTGTCATTTTCTGAAGCGGTCGCGGTATATCGCTACCATATGAACGTGCTCTGAGAGGGGCAGTATGAACAAGCACCCGACTTGTGGCATGTCGTGAAATATTAATCCACACCACGCGCCTAACGTTTCCCACCATCCCTATAATACTCATCACCCTCAATAGCTGTATGCATGCACCCAGCACACGTTGCAGCAACACGAAAACACTTGGCGGTTTAGTGGGTCAAGATGTTACATCGTCCGAAGAAAGCAGATTAATTTTCAGACTCGGCCAGACAGAACTTACACCGAAGGCTGTTGGCTGAAATTGAACTCACACCAAATTTTTAACAACATCAGATCGGAGTCTGATATATTTTTTTTTTCCAAACCATGTTCTGAATATGTTTTGTTTGTGATTTTGAAGCCTATATTCCCAACCCTTTAAGGAATTAAGTCGAAGAGAATGAAGTGATTCCATACATAAACAAAACATATAATAAGCGCCAACGTTATAACATACTACCCCGCCCCCGTTTGTTCTCTCTCCCTCCCCCCCCCCCTCTCTCTCTCTCTCTCTCTCTGTCTCATCTTTTTTATCTTTCTCTTTCATTATCTGCATATCTCACTTTATTTCCTCTTCCTGTCTGTCTCTGTCTATATACTGACTGTCTATCTTCATCTCACTCCATCTCTCCTATTTCTGATTCATCTCTATAAATATACATCTCTCTCACCGACTCCATCTATCTCCCCCTTCACGCTTCTAATTGCCCCCTCTATTTCCCGCCACCAGCAATGATCGGCACCCCTCCGCCCGCCCTCCTAATTCAAATATAATTACCCCAGTTGTTACAGATGTTTCCAATCGCATATTACGCTCATGACCACGTAATCTGATCACGTGGTTACACGGGGCGCGCTGAGGTGGGTAGGGCGTAGTTTTATAAGGCCAGGCTGACCAACATTATCCACCGAGGCTAAACATACCCCGCTGGCACCTATATTAATCCGAACACATTCAGCGTCGGGAATAAAACTGAAATACCTGTGGGGTTGTACGGTCGGCGGGTAGGCATTAGTAGGGCAGGTGAACCACGCGGTATGGCTGCGTGCATCCCGCGAGCAACAATGCTGGATTGATTAACGCGATGCATGCCATGAAATTTCAAAACTGAATTATGTACCTAGATTAAGAAACAGATCCAGCTATAATTTGAAAAAATATGTTTTCTACACACAATAAGGTGAACAGTGATTCCGTTCATAGTTATGTTTCAGCCATAATAAAGTGTAATCATGATTATGCTACGTAAAGTTGATGCACGCGATAAAATCTAAACACAACAAAAAAGTAAGTCCCCCCCCCCCCCTAAGCAAAAATCATAACTTTTTATCCAAGAGGTTTTTAGCAACATAACTTGGCAGGATTGTACCTTCATTTATTGACTAACTTCCGTGAGAAAATCACATTAATCCACTCATTCATGCATGAGTGAGCACACATTAAAGGTATACTGTCACTTTTCAAAAGTCACAAGGGTAATTTTGAGTTTCTGTCATATGAATTTTTAATGAATTCCATTTCTGGTGCATAATTCATGTCTTTTCATTGTTTATCATCAATCTCTCGACACACTAACACCTATCCTGACACTTAACCCATTGTTCTGGTTGAGTGAGCTCAGTTTTAAAAATATTTATCCATCTTGAGTTTGATACTTTTAAAACCCTTCATTTTTGTGAAGAAATAAAACTCTGGATATTTTGACAAAGATGTCACATTACCTGCTATCTGAACATAAGAAGTTATTTTCATGTCATAGTCGAGTGAATACACGTTAAAAATCGCACAAGAAATGCAAAATGTACTGTTAAAACGGCATAAACAATTACCCTTGTGACTTTTGAAAAGTAACAATTTTGCCTTTAATGTGTGCTCACCCATGCATGACTGAGTGGATTAATGTGATTTTCACACGGAAGTTAGTCAATAAGTGAAGGTACAATCCTGCCAAGTTATGTTGCTCAAATACAAGGTCATGTAGCGTGAAGCAACCGCGCAATTAAAGGATAGCGTGTTGTGTATTCATCGTTACTGATTTGGGTGGTGGGAAACGGGTTAGGTGCTTGTATGTATTTGTAAGATTGTGTGTATGTGTGTGTATATATATATATATATATATCCAGCTAGAACCGTTTTGTAGAGGATCGGCTAAAAGTGCTCGATGCTGCATAGTGTATGCGGCAGAGCGGATAGCACCTATATATATTTTATTTATTTATTTATTTATTTCGTAAACATGTGTATAAAATACATGCAATACATACAAACGATATCCATATACATACACCAATTTAATATATTATACTCAAAGACAAAACATACCATAGAGGCCTTGCCACCTCCACTACCCCAATCCCATACATAGCAAAAGCAATATATATATATATTGACTGGAGTATATAGCTTAAGTGAGTTGTACAGACTGTTTCGCCAAAAGACTCATCAGCAACTAACAAAATACCTATACAGTCGAGCACTGTCAGCAATTGCAGCCTTCATTGAACATTGCCTATATATAAAATGTGTGTGTGTGTGTGTGTGTGTGTGTGTGTGTGTGTGTGTGTGCGTGTGGAGGCGTATGTGTGGGGTGGGGGTGACGGAGAGAGGTTTCCCGTGGCATCTGTATGCAAATAGCTTGGATGCGCGCAGTCATGCGCTAGCTGATGCCCTCAACGTACATTCCAAGCGTAAAACACGATTCGTGAAGTACCTCGGGTTAAAGAAGAGGAAATACAAAAACGAGACAAAAATACGCGCCAAAATTGACCACAAATTTCACGCCCCGTCCATCCGTGTTTCCGGCCAGTGGACATGATTTCAGGACGGAGGAACTTCGCTGCATTTCTTGGTGGAACGTAGCAAAGGTTGTTTCGTGTTTCGTAAATTTTAAGTGTGCATTTGTCTGTTTGGGCGTTTGCGTATAAACATGTGTGTGTGTGTGTGTGTGTGTGTGTGTGTGTGTGTGTGTGTTTGTGTGTGTGTGTGTGCGTGTGTTTGCATGTATGCGTGAGAGAGGAAGAACCATGATAATACATACATGACTAGTAACATGATAACATTAGTCCGAACGGGTCTAATCTCGTGTATCCCAATTGAATTGTCTTTTGCATATATATCTGTCCGTCCGTCAGCTCGATGACACATTATCTCAACCACGCCGAAAGAACAAATTAGAGGGAAAATGACAGGAAGAAATCCATGTATGTCCATATCATAAAACAACGTTTTAATCTTCAATTATTGCAGTGTAGATTTAGGTGAAAGATGTCTGTACAAATTCAAGCAATGCACTTCAATCATTCTACACTGCACAGTGAATGTATATGCACGGATTTGCTTCAGAAGTATCATTGGGAGTATCACTTGAGTATGTTTATTGTAACCATAGATTTAAAAAAAAAATGAAATGAAATTAGGAGGAGCAAAAAGAAGGGAAGATATCATAACAAAACCAGACTTTAAAGAAATATATATGGACAAAGAAAGAGAACAACAACAACATCTACAACAGCAGGAATAAAAGAATACAGAAAGAGAAGGGGAGCTAACAGGCAATCAAAGTATAAGACAGCACAATACATTTATATTGGTTAAACAAACCAGAAAACGGTGCATTCTGTAGAAAATCAACAAGAAAACATTTCTTTTTAAAAAAAATCATATAGAACGTCCAGGAGACGGTTAGCATGTAAATTTCTAGTTGGAAAAGGGGTTAGTAGAGCCAACAACTTTTTCCTTCGTCGCTTGAAATGGATAATGGTCCGAATCAAAAAGCTTGTGAAACCAATTTTCATATCAAATTTGATTACTGAGCGATGGAAATGATTTCCCCTGAGACATTGTACCCAACTAAAATATATAGAACGTGTGTTCTCTACAAGTATCATATAGTTGTTTGACCTCACTCTGTGGAGATAAACCAAGTAAAATGCAAGGAGGCTGCTATTGCTACAACTTTTTTGATTGAATTAAACTGAAAAATTCTCCTTGAAACGTCATCCTTTTGGGACTAAGAGAGTCATATTTTCATACAGGCCTTTTCACTATCATTATTGTTGTACTTTGTATATACATGTAGATATATAGTGTTCTGTATGTGTCCGTTGTATTTTGATGTTCATTTCGCGAGTGTGGGTTTGTGTAAGAAAGAGTTTGATCCAGTGTGTGCTGATGCTGTAAGATCATTTGGGTATGTATGTAGGTATGTACGTATGTGGGTATGTATGAGGCGTGTATTTGTAAGCATGTCTTTAATGTTTTTATGTACTGTGTGGTGTATGTGGATTTTCATGAAGCTACAGTGCGGTGGCTGTTGAACATTATTACACAGCGCAGTCATGTAGCCTATTAAGTCAACGGTGTGGTAGAAAAAAAAAACATGTTTGATTTTGAGCTCCATGTGGGTTTTCTTTGTCGGACTATCCAAGATAATTGTCGTTTAAACCTATGTTAAGACGAGAATTAAAGCAAGCAGATACGTCACAGAATAGTAAATGGTACATAAGGCAGTAAGCACAGAAACATAACAATCAAAATCTCCTAAAATATCTCCTAAATATCAAACCTAAACTTCTTAAAATTAATAGACAATTTACCCTTTACCTTTTGGCACTCAATGAATGATTTAAAACCAATAAACAAGGAATGCTTACTTGAAATTTGCATACATATATGTTATTAATTCATCTTTATTTCATTCAACACAAAACAACATATACAAATAAAGGAGTTAAATAGAATCCAGGACAGGGGCTTAATGCGAAATGAATTCTGCCACCTGCAGAGAAATGATGATACAAAAATAATTCGGGACTTAAAATACGAATGATACAGATCTATCTTAAGCAACGCGAAACAGTCTCTCAAACAAAGAAGGGTTGAAAGTCTGGTTGTGACGTAAACCATAAAGATTGTTCCACTTTGGTTTCACTTCGTATGATCACAAAATGAATGGATACACGTTTCGTCCTCTTTGGCCCGTATCTACAACGGTTGATCAACTTCGATCTCGTACTAAACGTAACCTAACTATATGGAGCGCAAAATATATCAAATGATGCTGTTAAAAAAATCATTGAATTTCATCACAGAATTAATAAATCGCTGATTATACGGACAAACTCAATTACCATAGTGATTCCGAGGACAAAATAAATTATATTTAATCAATGATAATGTTTCATGTTGTTATATTTGACGTCCCATAAGTTTAGGTAAGGTTTAGTAAACGTATTATGGTAAACCAAGGATGTTTAAGTACATTGATATCCATCAGCCGTTTAATTAATGCAGACTCATTGTATTCTCCATCTAGTCACAAAAGAACGCTTCACAAAGATTTTCTTTTTGATCTTCCATGTTCGAATCCGCCGATTCCTTGGATGATTTTTACCTGGATTGGACGTATAAACAAAATCGGATACGCAGAAGGATTTGGGGAAATATCTTCACCAAATATGCTTGCGCAGTTGTGACATGTAATACCTACGATGCATTTATAAAGAGGAATATTGTTACAATATGGCAAAAATGCTTTAAACGTGATATCAAGTTTCAGTATAAAATTCTCAATTTTACAATGTTCCGCATCATATTCCATTAAAAAATTGCATGAAACGTTACTTTCAGATATCGTCCTTTTCAGACAAGTAACATGAAAAACGTACCCAGCCGTGCCAAAGCTAGCATTTCCATCTCAAAAAGTATCAAATTTCGTATTTGCTTGTCCTTATTAACTAGATAACAAGCACTTAGTGACAGAATTAAAAGTTTAGCAGCGAAAGCTGAAATATGTGCGTGTATAGGAATTAAAACTATTATAAAAATTAAGGTGAACGTGATGCAATCGCGTATTTTTATGCATCATAAGAGCAGCTGCTAGTACGAGGCGGATTCGAAGCTGGTAGAAAGAATTTCCGCAAGCTGTATCTCCAGCTCGCCTAGCACCTCCTTGGTTAAACCGCCGTTGTGTATGCCTGATCGTTAGTGTGTGCTAAGTTGTATGCATGTAGAGTTGTACAGATGAAGCGGCCGTCGACCAGCAAAGCTGTCAATTAAAGAGAGTGTAGTGTAGTCCAGATTTTTCGGACGTCTAAATTGGCGCAATTATCGCCATGTGTTCAGGGCGACGGCAGGGCGCGAGGGCCTGTAGGGTGCCGGTCGCGTCGCCTCGCTAGATGAATGGGCCGTATTTAGACAGCTTTTGGATATTTACCCAGAATCCATGGAAATACCACGAGGTTAAGGAATGAAGCCAAAGTGAAGGCCGCTTCTCTCTTTCTCAACATCTCTCTCTCTCTCTCTCCCTTTCTCGCCCCACCTCTTTCTCTCGTTCTGAATGTTTCTGTATTTCTCACTCTTTCAAACAGGGAACAACAATCAACAGGTGCACCCAGGGACATCCGTTGAATTGTTTCGGTCTGAAAACAATTGCCGATGAACCACAGGGGAACCAGGCATGAACATTTCGAAAAAATATACCCTCCCCACCCATACTCAATTCAACGGTGGTTCAGCGGTGGTTCATCGGTGGTTCAACGGTGGCTCCCCGTTGGTCAGCAAGGCATCCGTTTGAAACACCAATGAATGTTTCACCGACGTTTAAATACAGGGTGTCACATTTTCAAAAGTCATTAAACTCTCCAGGAATCAGCACTTTAACCTAACGATAACGTGTATAAAATATCACAGTTCTAGCTTCACAAACATTTTTAAAAGAAGTGAAAAATTATCCATGTTTACTATATCATAAATTCAAAGGATGTCATATATTTCAATGCAGATTTCGTGATATTTCATGAATAATTATTTTTGTAATGATTAATTGAATATTTAATGAAAAATATAGACGTACAAATTTGTGTGTATCAGATAATTAATTCAGAACACAAAGATGACCATTATGGTATCACACCTGTTAATCCACTAGCAAATGCCATCACAGTGTTAGTAATAATGGATGATGCTTCTGGGAGAAAAGAAGTCGAGGGTGATGCACAATTGTGTCATTGTTGTGTTTTCAATTGATTATCTTATACACACAAAGTTTAGATCAAAATGTGTCAAAAAGTGAAAATCTCATAAAATATTCCATTGATTATTCCAAGAATACTTATTGATCAAATATCACGAAGCCTGCTTCGAGAACATTTGACATCCGTTGACTTTATGATGTGTTAATTTTAGCTTGATTCAAGTTGCAATTTATTTTTTAGCAAAGTTCTTTTTAATACCTAGTATGATTTTATATTCCCCAGGAAGGGGACAGTTGTTCGTGTTTTTTCCTCAGAAGAATATTTTGGATGAGCTTTGATTTCAATTTAGAAATTAATCGCATGTTTTTGCCCTATCACTGGATCACATATTCAGTGCCTTCACTCCGAGTATAATGAACGTGTCATTTCTCACTTGGTATTATGATAATGTGAAGTTAAGTAAAGAGTCTCTTATGGACCTATCATGGATGGACTGTGCTCGGATACACTTCCTTTGATCTATGATGACCTTTCCGCCTCATAAAAAATCAAGATATTCAGGTGTTTCAAACAAAACGCTGTATTTCTTATTAGGCAGTGCCTTCCTCTGAATAACAGAAGAAAATCTGGTTTGAGAAATATGTCAACCGTTCAGCCCTCGCTGGGAGTTCATAGCTGACACACACTGGAAATTAGATTGTGGTGAGCAGGTGAGGGAAGTTTTCATGAAATTGTAGAAAGAATTTGGTCCGTAACTTTTTCGGACATCTCCGGACATGAAATCGAGGTTGTTTCCATGGAAGGTGAAACATTCAATAAACGATTTAAAAGATATCTATCAGGAAATATGATTGCACAATGTGCGCTATGGAGGCATTTCTCTGACATGTTTTCGACAGTATTCTAGATGTATCAAAAAACGAAGCAACAATACAATCTGAAATTCACAAAATCGTATCATCATACGATGTTCAACTACTGCACATGCACTTCAGAACATGAAGTGGTTCTGAAATCTGCGCATACAGAATATATATTGTTCAAAATGCATCCTACATTTGTCTTGCTTGTTTGGCGGCGGATCTCCCTCGATCAAAGAGCCAAACGCGTAAAATATTGCATTGAGATATCAATGCACGCGACCGCTGTAGGGGTAAATTACACTGCGTGCTGACTCCATTCCTTACACCTCTCTGCTGTTTCTAACGCCTTGTCATAACTAGCCGTGCGTGTTTTTTTTTCAAGCCCCTGTCCCACTATTGCGTGCAAGCTTTGCGTATGACTTGCGAGGGACACTTTTCCAGCACGCAGGGTAATTTCTGCGGGCTGACAAGAATTTTGACACGTTTTGCGTGCTTCTTACCTGCTGGACGCGTGCTAATTACGTTCTACTTGCGAGCGCTGCGAGTTACCTGCGTCACAACTGCGTGTTACATGCGTGAGAGTTGCCTGCAAGTGCGAGCCTCTCAGAACGTCAACATCTTGGCCGCAGCCAACCCTCAACTAACCAGCAGAAAGGTAGTAACTGATCCTAAAAATACACGTAATTTGCTCGTATATGCCTCACTCCACACCCGCAGAAATGACCAGCTACACGCATGTTGGCAGTATCGACACCGTTCCTTGCCAGTAAAACAGCCGTATTATGCTAGTAGAATACCCGCAGATGACTCGCGTTTTCCGGTGCATAGCCACAGGTCCACGGGCAAGCTGCGTACTTCATGCGAGTTAAGTGCCTGTGACTTGCGGCCACTACGGGCCTCCTACTAGTGTTCTGCGTGGATCTCTGTGGCCAATCCCCCGCGACTCACCCGGAGCAAGTTTTGAATGCTCAAAACTTGGCTGCGGGTAAATTGGACTTGCGTGCGCACCTCCGGGCAACTACGGGCGAGATACGTGCTAGGTACTGTCATCTGCGGCCATCTGCGGGGACCTGCGTGTGGAAAAAATTGTCCCTCGCAAGTCATACGCAACGCTTGCACGCAATAAAGGGACAGAGTAGTGAAATTGCCTTCATGTGTCTTCTTTCTCTGTGTTTGCTGGAGCTAGCGTTTGATGGTCAGTACCGCACATGTCAACTGTTTTTGACAGCATGTCACTCATTCCAGTGCAACACATGTAGGCACAATGTTCCCACCTGAACGCCTTCATCTTGCACGTATTGCTGACTTGATTATGCAGTTGAACCTCCTAGTTTCACCACCGTGAGCAATTATGTAGTTGCTGAGGCTCACTCAAGAAGACGTCGCATGTAAAACCTCGGTTGCAAAGACGTGTCCTGCTTGGGCAGTATGACACATTGACATAATTGATGCATGAACTCATGAGGGAGTGTCGTGGAGTCATTAAGAATTATCTGCGGATGGACGTGGACATGTTCCGCGAGATGCTGGCCCGCGTGACCCCAGGAATCATCAAGAATGTGGATAGGAGACCCCCTTTCAGTGCTGGACTTAAGCTGCAGTGACTGTCCACTTTCTGGCCACTGGGAGATATCAAAGTTATCATATTCCACATACTAAGAATGTTGCTATATGATTGGTCAAGAGTTGATCACGTGCTAAAGCATAGTTTTGCCCATCTGATCACCTGAAAAGAAAAGTTCGTTACACTCTCGGTGATAGTACTTTTTGGTTTCGCTGATCTCTTCACTCCTCACAGTCCTAACGCGTGATCAATATTTTGAGTACGTACGCGCGAAATAAAAGTGCGTTACACTCGGACTATCAGCTCCTTCTAACGCGTCCAAATGCGCGTCCTAATGCGCGTCATAATTAACGTGCATCCTAACGCGTGTTCCCCATGGCAGCTGCTCGGGGTTAGGTAGAGAAGTAAACATTACTTTTGTACGTCAAATTGTCATTTTGGGTATAGATAGTTAGTTTCAGATGTGGAATATCTAAATATATGGAACGCTATCTTTCCCCAGCTGCGCTTCGGAAAGATAGCTACATCCAGATCGCCTCGGAAGTGATAGTTCGTCCCATCACCCTCACCAACGTTGATTATTTGCTTACTATCATATGAGTTCTGTGTGGCACACAGCACCATCGCCCTATTCGTGCCAGAAGTGTGCAGAGCGATCTTAGAGGAGTACAGACTGGAGCAGTTCTCAACACCATCGGATGTCGACGGATGGAAGCAAGCAGCAGTCAAGTTTGAGAATCGTTGGAACTTTCCACAGTTCTGTGGCTCTGTAGATGGAAACATGTTGCCATCTTGAAACCAGACTACGCTAGAAGTCGCAATTACAAAAACTATAAGGGCTTCCATTCCATCCGCTTGTGGCGCTTGTGGAAGCTGCTAATAAATTTCTTTGGGTTAACGTCAGAGCTGAAGAAACACCGATGTTGGCGTGTTCCAACGATGCAATTTGGGGACCGCTTTGCGGGAGGGCACCCTGAGACTCCCAGATCCTCACCCCCTTCCCAATGATGACAGGGACACCCCATACTTCATTGTAAGAGATGATGCCTTCCCCTTGCGAAAGTATCTTCGGAGGGACCGCATGCGTGTTCCCAAAATGTCCGGTAAAGGGGTACTTTTTCGCGGGACAAGTCCGGTCCGCGAATTGTAAAAAAAAAAGAGGGGGGGGGGGGGGGGAGGGTTATTTGACTTTTCACCCGAAGATTTTTTTTTAAAGAGGGGGTGTTTCTCTCTCTCTCTCTCTCTCTCTCTCTCTCTCCTTGGACTCCTGAGTAATTTAAAAAGGGGGTTCTAAAACGTATTGAATATCGTAGATATATTTATCAAATCCCGGGATCAAATTCCTAAATTTTAGGGGGGTCTCCGAGGCAGGAAAACCACTCGAAATGGGGGTTCAGAAATGTTGGCAGGCCTGAGATAGGGGGGTGCTTTCAAAGGGAGAGGACTCACATAGACGTACCCTAAATACTTACCGGCCGGCACCTGGCCGCACCCTTACGGGCTTCTTAAATGTTCACTCGACCAATTTCCACCCGGCACCGTACGGGCGCCTTGCCATACACACGCCGTAAAAATGAAAATCGTAAGGGACCCGTACGGCCTCAAAAATCCACGGCAAGTCGCCGGATAGTGACAATCGTATGGGGCCCGGTGTATTTGTGACCTAGGCATAACCGTTTTTATATCTAGCTTTCTCGTGGAAGCCCACATTTCCAAGCCATCTTTACGATGTGCATGCCCCAAAGTCTCGATTCCATCCTGGGATCAAGAAACCAAAGGAGGATGTGACCCGTGGTCCTGTAATCCACGTCCGTAATCTATATGTAATATTATACTCGTTTGTTACATGTCGTTCTTGTAAAGGTTTGTTATTCCGAATGTTCGTTAGTCCAAGGGTTCAAATCCGAAACTAAAATAGGGTTTGTTGATCCAAAAGCGAAAGGGTTTGTTGATCCAAAAGCGTCGTTAATACGAAAATGAACTGAAATTTGGTAATCCGTAAACATTACTACATATTTGTTTCACTTTAAAAGTCCATTTTACTTTCAGGCTATTAAACAAGCCATATTCAACTTTTGGATTAACGAGCCCTTTATTCATTTCCGGATTAACGAGCCCTCAGGTATATACAGAGTTTGTCAAAAGAGACGCCATTAATCACAAATTAATACAAAGTTCGTTTTCAATATACAAGTGTTGACTTGATTTTCGTCACCAATAGCTGGCTTCACCAATACGCTGACTTCCTCCGATATGTGTGCCTTTACAGAATGTTCTTTGTTGAAACAAATCGCCTTGCGAGCATCTCCGTTTAATTCCCGATCTTGCAACAAACACTTTTTATTTCACTTTTATTGCATCAGATATAACTATTTTATGAAGCCGATTCCTTGCATTGTCTGTTTTTCAAATTTGTTCACAAGCACCAACATGACCAATTATTTATTCACTTTATTATAAATGAATCAGATATAGCGCGTTCAATCTCATCCGAGGAGCAAACCCTCAGTTTCAACACCTCACCCGAGAATGGCGGGGGAAGTGGAGGGGGGGGGGGGCGTCATTTTTATAAGTAATTTCTGTGAGCATGCAAGGATACTCTCATGGAAATGTCATTGACCGGGTCCATTCATTTCCATCCGATCCCTTCATCCTTCCCCCAGTCCCTTTGTCAACCTGTGAAACACCATGCATGTATGAAGCGAGCACATCCTTGGATGCAAGAGAGGCCCCCTTCCTTCTCTCTTTGCGTATCTCTGTGTCACACCAACGAGTGAGTGGTATTTGAAGTACATTTATTCAGCAGCTCCTTTTCCTTTCGCTCTCTCTCTCTCTCTCTTCTCTGTTTCTCTCTTTTTCCCCTCCCCCCTCTCTCTCTCTCCCTCTCTCTGTTTCTCTCTCTCTCTCACGGGATTTCAGACTTGTTTTCTGCGAAAAAGGTCGCGCGGAACGGGGCTAATGACGATCGAGTAATACGACTAAAAAGTGGGGGGAAATGTGAAGCTAGTCTGAAAGGTATAGCAGAACACTAATGCGTGAACTGAGAAGAAATTGGAGGATTTGTTAACAGCATTGTGAGTGACTCAATCTGAACGCTTAAACGGAAGCAATTGCAAACACAACAACCACCGCTATCCCCATCTTTCAAAAAGAGACAACATCTAAGCAGTATTAGTTTTAATCACCGATCTCTGAGTACATACTTGTTGTTTTCCCAAAGGCCACGTTAACAAGTTTACAACTCGCATAAACGAATTGCGGTCAGATCTACAGAGGAACCCAATCCAGCTCATACCGATTGCCCGGGTATTATGGAAATGGTTCTCAGGAAACGAGTTGAAGGGATGGAACGGGTGCAAATAAGAGGAGAAATTAAAAAAGAATGGGAGAAAAGAGGGGAACGAAGAGGAGAGGTGATGGGAGTAAAATAAACATCACGTCCTTTATATTATAAAGATGCAAGCCGTGTCCTTTTAAATTCATTGATTCAATTCATAACGAAGTCTTTATGAGTGTATGGATTATAGTAAGGCGACATAACAAGTGGCAGCATAATGTAGAAGCAGGTTTGGGAATGGTGTGACAGTTGGCAAAGTGTGCAAGGATGTCTCCTATGCCACAATCATCAAGTCCATTGAGGGCGCTAATCTCTTTTGTTCTACGATCAAGGGGGTAGAGAGGGAAGAGTTTGAATTCATAAAAATTATTGTATATGCAAAAAAAGAACCAAAAAACAAATTGAAATAGGGCTTTTTGATTCGAAATGAAGAAGAGTTTGTTTATCTGAATATTTTGTTGCATTAATCCGACGGTTCGTTAATCGGAAAGGATTTTTTTTATTCATTCGAAAATGAAAACGGGTTCGTTTAGCTGAAAAATGAATGAATTGCTGTAATAAAAAAAGTACGATGTATTTTTAATTTTCGGATTTACAAGCTCTCCTTCATTTCTGAGAATCGAACCTTCGGTAAAAGGAGCTCTATCCACTGCGCACGGTAGCACATGCATACACGCTGCATATTCACCCCACACCCGTCTCCTATGTTGGAGTCCCCCCACCCCCACCCCCACCCCTATCCCCCATACGTAACACCCACCTCCCCTTTCAACTTATGCACACTCACGCACACCCGTCATCACGACACTGCGCCTTGATGACATCCTAGCCAATATTCAAGCATCCAGAAATCTTAGATTCGACGAATGAAATACTCTCCTGGTATATTTCCAGCCCATCCCATCTCTCGGCTATAAAGTGAAATAAATAACAGCGGTGTTAGCTGAGTTGGAGGGATTGATTTCTAGATCAAGTATTTTACCCAAAACGTTATAGATTTCGCATGTACCGTCGGTTATTTGTTTTATGTATAATGTATTTGTATACGCTGCGACCGTCCACTCGTAGGGTCAGTGATAGCACAGTGGCACAGTTCTTTGCACCTGCCTCGCATGACAGGGACTAAAAGCCAGAATAAGGGACAGCAAATTCTCTGATGATGACTCCGACAATCCTACGCTGTAGTGTCAACAAAATGGCGGAGTCGATAACCCTGTCATATCATTTCCATAAATGTTTTTTGAAGAAAGGGGAGCAACTCATTGCTGAGAATTGCAAGGATTGTTTTAGTGTACGAGCCGGTTTGGTCTACGTAGAGGCTGGGAAGAATATCCCTCTCAAACTTAATGATCTACGAAACCAAATACATAAATGCCTTAACCAAAAAACAACTTAAATTGATAAATTGCGCTAAAACTAAGTAGGTTTAACAACTGAATTTATGTAAATTTAATAATTTATACTAAATGGGCTTCTATTTTTAAAGAAATACATTTATTGAGGGCTTATGGTAGACAACAAAACGAGGACAAATGGCTATTTAATTATGAAAGACATAAATAAAATAAACGAAAGGATAAAGAGTGGGGAAGAAAGAGAGAGATGGAGAGAGAGGGGGGAGGGGGTAGAATTGACAGAAGAAGAAGAAGAAGAAGAAGAAGAAGAAGAAGAAGAAGAAGAAGAAGAAGAAGAAGAAGAAGAAGAAGAAGAAGAAGAAGAAGAAGAAGAAGAAGAAGAAGAAAAAGAAGAAGAAGAAGACAAGAAGAAGAAGAAGAAGAAGAAGAAGAAGAAGAAGAAGAAGAAGAAGAAGAATAAAGAGAGATGGGAGGAGTAAATGAGAGACAGAAGATAATGTGAGACGAAGAGCATGAAGAGAGGTAGGATAAACGAGAAAGAGAAGAAGATTTCTACATCAGCCACGTTGGATTGTCCAACAAGCGTAAAAAAGTACATGCTAGTACGTTAACTTCCAAAGGCAAACTTTTTAACGGAATTGTTTTTCATATAAGCATATTCTTAAAAGCTGATTTTCTCCCCTCATAACACCGATTAGTTTTAAAGTGAAGCATAAAAATGCTAATATTTTACCATTAACACCACAACTAATTAAACACATAATCTGTGAGCTTGATGAAAATACAGTTTTCGCTATTCGCCCGTCGCCCATTCTTAATCCTTAGAATGCCGTGTGCATATATACCGGACTATTGACCCGATTTCGTGACAGCGACTCGGCTTTTGACATGAACATATTCCAAAGCGGATTAACAAGTTCCCATTTCCATCCCTGTGGTAATCCCTACATAATGCGATGCGAAGTTAACGTACCGTTTAAGATTGGTGCTTAAACTCACTGAGTGAAGAAGAAGGGGGCGGGGTGTGGAGGGAGAAGGAGGGGAATGGAGAGAGACGAAAGAATGGGAGAGTGTGCAGAAAAAGGGGAAGGAGAAATGAGGGAGCGGTAGAGGGAGAGTTAGATGGAGAGAGGGAAAAAGTGGGAGGGAGATATAATTTTATAAAGCTAGAAAGAGAGGCATGAACACGAACGAGAGATGGTGGAAGGGGATATAGTGTGAAAAGAAGAGAGGGGATTGAGTGGGATGGAGAGAGAATTAGATATAACGAGAAAGAGACAGAGAGGAAAGGACAATACTAAGAGAAAGGGGTGGGGCGACAAATATACCAATGCAATGTATCATCACGTTTACAGTGAGCGGAAAGAGAGATAGGTGCAGTGGAGGAGGGAGAATGAAATAAAGTGTGAAAGAAATAGAGGGACAAGGATTGTGCTCGGCATTATGTCTGCCCTCTGGCAAAGACGCGGTGTCAATATGAAAATTGGTAACCATTATTTGACTCTCATTTTGTTCAGTGTGGCACTCCATTATAATCAACCGCGCACATTTTAGCAAATTTGCAACTTTCGGTTTAATTTTGGGAGCGAGGAAAATAGGAGGTGTCTGCCGCTTACATGTGGATATGTACAATGTATATGTGACCTCGTTTGGTAACACACCTTTATCCTGTCTTCATCTGTCTTTTCCTTATTTTGCATCTTTGTCTTTCATCATTATTTCGCTACACATACCCACCCCCCCCCCCCACACACACACACATACACACACTTGTCTCTCCCTGCCCCCGCCGACCATTAAAAACCCCGATATAAATACTTAAAAACAGTCATGTGGCGTTTTAATTCCTGAACGATTCAAGGAATCAAATAATCTGTATAATGGGGGCGCGGAAAAGGAGGGCACACGCCAAGAAAATCAACAGACTCTAAATCGAAACAACCAGTTCTCGAGACTTGCGCGATCACTCGCTAGATTTGCGAGTTTTGTTTGAGAACCGTGCCGGGTTTTTAAGCTTAGCCGCAAGTGCCGATATTGACAAAGGTGCAGAAACTCACTTAGGCCCCCGTTTTTCTGCAATGTTTGACGTAGGGTTTGTAATTCCATTTCTAAAAATAAAGCAGGTTCTCTTATGTTGAATGCATTGTATAAATCGTGGCGACTCGTTTCGTTCACATTTACTGGTTGCGTCACTCGCGTGGAATGAGGTATACTTACTATCGAGGGGCCGCATGAGATTGGTACAGAATGTCTGTGTACGTGATATCTCTCTGGTTACACTTGGCCACTTGTTCTCGTGATATCAACCTATATCTCACGCTCACTTTTAATCTGTTTAATCAATACCTTGATTTGCGATATGTGCTCACTGGTGTTTGCACAAATATGTGTATTCTTGGAGATAGTTTGCAATAAGTATACTACTATTCTGAATTGCATTATGTCAACTTGTGACACACACAAAACAGTTGCTAAAAAGAAAACATCCTCATTCATACACATACACACGCCCTCATGTACACACATAATTTATATACAAACCCGCACGCACGTACACAGACACACACACACACACACACACACACACACACACACACACACACACACACACACACACACACACACACACACACACACACAAACAAACAAACACACGCCCGCACACACTTACACACTCTCATACTCGCATCAATTTTTCCGCGTTTACCTCCAATTTGACTCCGTTTGTTCAATTTTGCCTTTTAGCTCATCTTTACTTACAGATGACGCACCCATTTCTCTCGTTTCTGCTATCTTACTACATAATCCTGTCTGTTTGGTAGGTGGTATGGTGTGAGCTGCCTGAAAAAAGGGCATTTTATCATTTGGGAAATATATGGGAAACATAATACGTAGTGTGTCTTAAATGCACGATTGTTGTGCATTTTATTATAAGTAACAAGAACATTTTACGTATCATGACAGCCAAGCTCAAGGAAAATACTCATTTTTCCAACGCATTTACCTCAAACATTTGAACATGTTCAATCGGACTTGTCACGTTTGTAGTTCTGCACTTTAAATGGTAGTATGAAATAGGTTGCCATGGTTGCGAGCCTAAATTACATGGTTGTGTAAGCTAAATACCATAATATCTAGGGGGAAAATGTTGTTCAGAACTTTCCTCAAAATGCAAATTTTAAAAAGCGATTTTTGATACGTTTATATGGACATTTGGACGGGTGGTCTAAGCTAGAGCCGAGTCCCTGCAGACCGTTTCACTGACAATCTTATGTTGAACACCACAGTCTTAGCGTCGCGAGCAGATCAAGACTGTTCACATGAACAATTCTCGTCAGCTTTGTGACGAGATGCCGTGTAATAATCATGCATCAACAATGTGAAAATGCATAACGTTGTTGATACTACACATTTATGCCAAAGAAAGGAAATCAAGGTATCAAATGTATTTTGGAGGGAAGACCTATTGTTCGGCACACTATTAGGAGTAGAACTAGTTTAGCACAGAGAGTTAAGTATGGAATGCAGGCTGTAATTTCCGCCATAATATCCAAGGGAATTAGCATTGCCATACCGGCATTCGAGAATTGTTCCACACATTATCTTGGCACGGCGTAGAACCAGTTTAGCACAAAAAGTCAGGATCGAATGTTGGCTGTAATTTCCGCCGGCGTGGCTTGATGTTCGGTGAAATGACTCGGAGGCAGGTGCGATACAAGGACACGCTGGCCGGTATCAGGAGTCTGAGAGCAGTGGAGGGTGGTTTGGTGGGGTGCAGAGAATGGAGGAGATGGGTGAGGAGAAGGAGGAGGAGGAGGAGGAGGAGGAGGAGGAGGAGGAGGAGGAGGAGGAGGAGGAGGAGGAGGAGGAGGAGGAGGAGGAGGAGGAGGAGGAGGAGGAGGAGGAGGAGGAGGAGGAGGAGGGGAGGAGGAGGAGGAGGAGGAGGAGGAGGAGGAGGAGGAGGAGGAGGAGGAGGAGGAGGAGGAGAGGAGGAGGAGAGGAGGAGGAGGAGGAGGAGGAGGAGGAGGAGGAGGAGGAGGAGGAGGAGGAGGAGGAGGAGGAGGAGGGGGAGGGGGAGGGGGAGGAGGAGGAGGAGGAGGAGGAGGAGGAGGAGGAGGAGGAGGAGGAGGCATCTGAAAGCAGCACATGGGAGCGGTTTGGAGTGGGATACCGAGTTGGAGAAGATGAGGAGAAAGTGGAAGGACGGGAGGAAGGGTGGAGAGGAGGAGGTGTGTGGGAAACGAGAAGGGGTGGTAATG